>LVTN01001204.1:3084-58343 GCA_001649415.1 Musa itinerans
TCATGATGATATTCTTGGTGAGTTCTGACGAGCTTCTTTAGCAAGCTCTTGGACTTCTCGACAGAGCTTCCGACGAATGTCCGGACTTCCGGCGAACTCTCGAACTCCCAACGAAATCGCGTCTTTGACTCTAGGACTTCATTTTGCTTTATGCCTTGCTATTATAGTTAATCCTGCATATGTAAAAATACATTTCGATCTAGGAAATTAATACTAAGCATTAATCATGTTGTCCGGCATGTCATTGGTCCCTCGACGCTTCATTTGATTCTTCGGCGCATCGTCTTCTCTTGCGGCCTATTGCCCAATCGGCCAGTTGACTCCGCAACTCCAATATCCTTGGTGCAATATCCACTCTTCTTGGCCTGATGCCCGAAGCCTTCTGTCAATACGTCGACCGATCCACCGGCTCGACGTCCAATCTTCTGACATGTTTTCCTCCAGCACAACATGATTTTTCTTGCTTTAATTGTCTTATCTTGATCGAAGCATCCTGTGTCACTTAAAATGCAGATTAAATCATAAGCATATATCAATTGGTTTCATCATCAAAATCCAAGATTCAACAGAGCCCACTCAAATCATTGATAAGAAAGAAAAGATCATAAGAAATAGGATCATTTCTCTAGTTAAAATGATTTGGAAGCATCAATCTATTAGTGAAACTATCTAAGAGCTAGACGAGGAAATAAAAAAAGCTTATCCTTATATTTTCATCGATGGAGGTATGATAAATTTAGAGGACTAAATTTTTTTTAATGGGGGAAGAGTGTAATATACCTCATTTTTGAAATATTTATAAGAATTGATTTGTAATGTAAGGCTCATTTTTGAAATATTTATAAGGATTTATTTGTAATGTCAGGATCATATTTGAAATATTTATAAGAATCTATTTTCAATTGTTTATAAGACATAATAGTAAAATCTAAGGATCTCTTTCTAAAACTTGAGGACCTAATCATAAATATAAATAATACAATGACTAAATTATAAAATATATAAAAAGATAAAATCCACCGCCTCAACACCTCTGCCTTCCTTCTTAAGGAACTTGAGAAGGCAACAAATGTGGAGAAGAAAAGAAAAGAGGAAGAAGAAAAGAAGAAAAAAAAGAAAAAAGAGGAGAAGAAAATTTGGGGCTTAGGGTTTTCTTACTCAAATCATCTCATTTGGGATTTTAGAGTGTTTAGTTTTACGATAGTATGAACTTATGATAAATGGTTGGTTTTGTGAATTTATCAATTTTCACACTTGTGGATTTGTAAGTGTGGTTAATGTTTTGTTAAGTTAGTTTTGGGTTTCGTGAATTATTGAGGTAATGTATGATTATAAACTATATAGATTTTATAGATATGAATTATGATGTTTGAATATTTTTTAATATCATCAAATGTCAGTTTGGATCCCGGATTAGATTGGTGAGGAATTATAATATTTTTTATTTAAGATAGGTTTATGCCTCTCGAATGTGATAATTTGGGGGTATGACAAAAATAACATTGATTCTTATGAATGCTCAACTAATATTTCATAGAATAATAAAAATAATATTTTCTAGAAAGTATATACTTTAATTTTAAAAATAAAAAATATGAGCATATTATTTATTATATTTATGAAGTATATATATCACAAATTAAATCTTTAATTGAGGATAATATATACCTATTATTTTTTATTTCTATTGATATGTTAATTATAATTTAATGCATATGAGACTCGAGGACTATATTACCCTTTAAATACTATAATTTTTATATCCGATTTCTCTCCCTTTCTCGACCTTATTACTATTGACCTCTCACCATAGCCACTCATCGTTTTTTTCGCTTGACGCCACCATCACTCGCCATTATCATCAATGTTAATTGCTATAGATATCATTTGATACCGTTCTAAACAAAAGTAGAGACTAGTGTTACCCTCCCCCCTCTCCACCAATCGAAGAGATCAACACTCTTTTGCCTCTTGCATAGAATGAGAAGGAAGAGAAAGTAAAGTTAAAAAACAAAAAATTGGGAGAGAGAAAGAAACAGCTGGGCAGTGAGAAACTCACGTAGGACTTCTTATCTCTCTCTAGAGCCTTGTTTGAAGTCGGTAGAAACTATAGTTTTTGCCCTCAACGAGCGGAACTCCTGGGCCTAGACATTCTACTGTTTCTTTCTGAGTAAATTACTTTTACACTGATCCTGATCCTTATTCTGTGTGGGATGAAACTGGAACTGGAAAAGAGTCACTCTTGCACTACCGCAACGTTTCTTCCATTAACTTCCCTTTCATTTTTGGGTCCCTTCAACTGGATGTTTGTTGTTCTATTTCCTTCTCCTTAACTGCAATACCACGTAGGGGTTCATAAGTGATTCTTCGTAAATATCCTTCGAAGAAGTGGTAACAAGTTTGGTTTGGTTTGATGTCGTTGCAGGAGACCAGAGGAGAATTCATCAGACCTCAACAACTTGCTGGAGGAGCATGCAGGAAAGCAATCGCTAGAGGAAAGCTCGATGACCACTGCACGTTCTGCTAATACTACTTTTAAGTAGATTGCAAGAAAATTGAGGACAGATATTTCAGTAGTACCTTAGAAATAGAAGGAGGCGAGGAAGCGAAAGAGAAAAATTAGAAAGCTTGTACTGATGGAGGAGAGAAAGCAGAAGAGGAAATTAGAAAGGTTATACTGCCTGTTTAGTTACTGTTGTTGTGGTAATCCTTGGCATGCAAACTTATGAAAAAGCTTGCACAGTTTAAAAAGGAGAAGAAGAAGAGGCGGAAGGAGGAGAAAAAAATCGAAGGAAGGTGAATATGAGGGTATTTAGGTTTATTTATAAAAAATAATTTAAAAATATTAAAAAAATTAAAATAAAATTATTGTAAAAAATATAAATAATAATCTCCAAAACCAAAACAGGCGACGGAAAAAAAATTATTTTATTAAAAAATCGTTCAATCTCTTTTTTTCCCGAGTATGTTTCTTCCGTCCTTATCTCCCCTGTGACTAGACATCGGGACCAAGAGTGACTTGGTTTTTGACTGAACTGCACGTAATGGACTTGCTGTATGCACGTGTCAACACATCGCCATGGGGCGCTAATCGGCTGCCGCGTACCCAAAGTTGCTATCGCACGCGCCGCCCCTGCCCCGATGTTGTTTCCTCTTCCCCATGCCCTACAGAAATACTCTATAAAACAAAGAGAGGCGAGCCGTCATCGATCCACCGCTCATATCGACGGCGATGCTTAACTCCGCTTCTACCCATCTTAACGAAGACGAAGAACCGATGGAATTAGAAGAAGAAGAAGAGGAAGTTATGGACGAAATCGAAGTCGAAGATGAAGGACAACAACAGCAACAGCAACAAAATGAAGAAGAGAAATCGCAGGGAGACAATGGCGCAAAAGCAGCGCAGGCACAAGAAGAGCAGGCGGCGAAGTTAATCACAGATCCCCCGTTGGCGCTCCTCCAATCGCTGAATGGTCTCTTCGATCTCAATTGCGCCCTTTCGGAACTTGTCCATCAGTGGCATGCCCTGCACCACTCCCTCGACGCGATCCTCTCCTCCATCGACCGCCGCTCTCGGGAGATCGACGGCCCGACCGAAGTAGAGAAGGGCGGTCCCGGCGACTACTACCCCCCTGCCGTGTCTTCCAAGGCCGTAGATCGCGCTGCGGAGCTCCTCTCCATCTGCGAGTCCACCGGCAGCCGCGCCCTCCGCAAGTTCGTTGTCTCCAACCTCTCCGACCTCGAGTGGCTCCGCGGTGAGGTTCCCGCTGCCCTCCGACGCGCCCCCAGCCCGGCCAAGCTTGTGCTCGACGCAATGGGCCGCTTTTACCTGCAAGGCCGCAAGGCCTACGACCGCCCCATGGATGACCCCATGGTCGTCTTCCGCCGGGCCTGTATCCTCATCCTGGAGTTCTACGTTCTCTCGGGATGTTCTTCCGTGGACCCGGAAGAATCGGTTAAGAAGGATGCCCAGGTGGCCGCCCTATCTTGGAGAACTCGGCTTGTCAATGAGGGTGGCGTGCAGGTGGCAAGCGCCGTGGACGCACTTGGTCTGGTCCTCTTCCTATCATCCTTCGGCATTCCAGAAGAGTTTGGGTGCACGGACATGTACAACTTGCTCCGATTGAGCAATCTGAAGAAGAAAGCTGATGTGTTCCGGAAATCATCTATACTCTGTGAGAAGATGCCAGGTAAAATTGAACTCGTTGCTAACAAGAGCCTTTACAAATTACCCATATATTTTCGTATGACCAGTCATAAACTATACTTTACCCTTATGCTCATTCATTATGTAAATCTCGTAGGTTCTAGCACAATTCACTACTTGGAATGCTTGGATACTTTACAATTGTAGTTCCTGTACTTTCAATTTTAGATTGATTTCATGAGCTTTTGTTATCTTTCACTTAAAAGAGAATAGAGAGATAACGCTGCATATATCAACTTCCCCAACACTGGTTGTCCATTTCATCTTATAAAGAATGATAATAAAGCTTGTGGATTTAGATAACTCTGAAATAGCCAATATTTCAACCAATAATTGACCATAAAGAAATAGCCTCTTTGCTTGTAGTTGTAAGATTGTGGTACATTGACTGTCCCAATACTCTCCATTTGTGGGAACCTTGTGTACTAGATTCACCCTTTTTACTTGATCATGAATAATTTTAAAATGTATCAAATGATTAAAGGATTTGATGTCTAGAAAACTCATACAACTGTGCTGTCCCATATTATAAAATCCCATCAGTCTTTCCAGTTATTCTACAATTGTTGTGCGCTTGAAGATTTGGGGTTTTACTTGATTATGCTGCTTTGATGTTTGAACTAAAAAATTGGGTCATGCATAACTTATTTAGGTTTTTCTTCTACATATATTCTTTGAAGTTCCAACTTTATGTAAATACCTCTTCTTAGATTCATGAGACAAGACCCATGCGTAACTTGTTCCAGCATGTCTACTACATTTAGCATTAGGATTAGGACTTGAATTGTGGTGCTTATTCCTTTTCACAGACTGATTCACTATGCAACCTTCAAAATTTCCAAATTTTGGACTGCTAAATGTTATCTTTTGATCATAATTGAAAACATCTTTTATGCTTATTATTTCAAATTTCTTACGGAGGATTAATTTATTTTCCACCAAGGGTTGGCTTTGATACATTGCATGTTTGTACTAAAAAAGTTATTTCATACAAGGATTGAAATATCGTATCGTATCGGAATTTCGAGATTCGCTCGGTATGATATGGTATTGTATACTGAGCAGTATATTTCGGTATACCGAACGGTATATATATATATATATATATATATATATATATATATATATATATATATATATATATATATATATATATATATATATATATATATATATATATATATATATATATATATATATATATATATATATATATATATATATATATATATATATATATATATATATATATATATATATATATATATATATATATATATATATATATATATATATATATATATATACCGTCCGGTAGTGAGCGGTCCGTGTACCGGTCTGCTGACGGATCGGTACGTACCACCCGGTACGGGCGGTATTATTCGAAATTGAAGATCTTGATTTCATAAGATATATCCAATTAAAATCTTCTAGAATTTTCTACATTTCAGCTATTCAATATGAAAATGGCTGTGAGAGAGATGTTTCCTTTCAGAAGTGATGATCACTGATCACTATTACTTTTATATTATAATACAATCATTAATGTTTGTCTGATTTATTGGATTACTTAAGTAGAGCAACTATCTTTTCTGTTAGTATATGATTTTTCTCCACACTTGCTTATGTCATACAGTTAGATCTATGCAAATTGGCTTTCTGCGTAGTTCATTGAATGGGCCCATCTTGATCAGATCGTTATTTGTTTTGCTGAATTCTAAACACATTCTGGTCTTTTTCATGATGACATCACTGGATCAGAGGTGAACATGAGAATTCAGATGAAACAGACCAAAATTAGCCAATCTCGCTAGTCCACTTGATCTCAATCGTCAAAATGCTGAGAATGGAGGATTTTCTGGATCCTGTGTGACCTGACAATTCTCAAGTGAAGAAGAGGATTCGAGAAAAGGAGTTCAAACTCAATCTTTATCACTGTAAACCATCATCATTTTTGTCATTAGATGGAAATAGATGGAATGAAGAGAAGTCTCAAGAAATTATAGTAAACCCAGCAACCTAGGTTCATTTTTTTCAACATATAGAATCCTTGGTTTCTCAATTACCTAATTATAAGAAAATGTAACATCTTGATACATCTATTTGGGTTCAAAAATGGTGAAATTACTGATATTTGAATCTGTAATTGATCATAAAATGCTCGAGGAAAGTGCACAAAATGATTAGATGTCTTAACTTTATGAAACATATATGGTTTCGATAACTATATCGAAACATATATCAAAACCTATTGTATGAAGCCTTATTTTTCATAAGTTCATGAAACATATATCGAAATCATGTGTTATAAAAAAAAGCATTTCAAGTTAGTCTCAAGAAATACGATACACTTTCAAGATGATCTATTCTAATATATTGTTGAGGTTATATTAGTTGAACCATTTGCGATTAATTTCTTCAATTCTAAAGCATGAGGTATCATTATATAGTTTGTTTACTAGATTTTTTTTTTAATATGTTGGAAATTTAAATTTTTCTACTTGTTATGAAGATTCATATAGATTAAAAATTAGATTGTGCCCTACGTAGGAGATGTGTAATCGATATATCCATCCAAATTATGTGATCTGATATTATATTCTTGGATTTGGGTACTTAGCGATGCAACCCTATTGAGGGTACTTTAGATGGGAATGGTGATGATGCTAAGTTTGAGTACCTTAGGTAGGTTTATTTGATTGCTCTTTCATGTTCCATTTATTGGTTAGTTTTGTTAAAGTAAATGTTGTCACCGGGCTTGCCTCACCTCGCTCAAGCTCGTTGACAATGGTTCAAGCGAGTGACTTCAATCAAGCATCATCTAGGTCGTCACCTAAGCTTGGGTGGTGATCTGTATGAGGTTTGGGTTTAATGATATGTCGATCCGATACCACCTCTCGGATGGAAGTTTTGGCAGAGGAGTGAGAGATTGCTAGAAACAAGCATAAAATTAAAAGGAAAACAACCTCGATTGCTTGTAAGATTAAAGTACCAACTACAAGGGCTAAGCAACGGAGTAAAGTGCATTAAAATACTTAAACAAAAGCGTTAAAACACAAATTGTCTTTGGATAGCACCTGGGTGTTGTCGGCAGGTTGAGGATTGTTGCCAACTTCGATATCTTCTTTTGCTGTTGGAACCTCATCTTGGAATCATTTGAGGTTTGGACAGTAGGTAGTATGGTTTTAGGTCTTCTCACAACAGCTAGATGAAGTTCAGATAAAGGACTTTGGCTGTTGAAACTCGATGAAGAAGGGGCTATGGTTGGAGGTCTGCAACACCTTAAAGAACTTCTCTTTTCTTTTTTCTTCTCTTGCTCTCGTCTAAAGCTGGAAAGCTAGGGCTGGCTAGGGTTCCTTCTTGGCTGCAATGCCTTAGACAGGGCTCTCCTCCCTCTTTTATAGTTGTGGTGGGGTAGGAGTCTTAAGGGTTTTAGGACTTTCCTTCTAGGGTTGGCGCACAGTCTTTTACTCCAAGTAGGAGTGGTGACTCCCTTCCTTGGTGGCTACCCTATTTGAATAAAGGCTGCCCTAGTCCTATTCCTAATAGGACAAGGATTGAGGTGAGTGGGTATGGATCTGGGTTGGCCAAAGGGTCCTTGAAGAATGGACTAGGGTTTGGCCAAATTGGACTTAAATCGGAGTTGTATTGGACTTCGATCGAAATTTGAGCTGAACTAGACTTGAATATAGTCTTTAAGCTCATTTTTCGATCTTGGTTTGGATTGATCAAGATTGAATTGAAGTCCGATTGAAAATCCAATTGAGCCAAATTTGAGCTTGGCTTGAACTCTACTAATCATCCCTGATCACGGCTTCCTCAGTTAGGTGATTTACATTCTATTGATTCTTTCTTTAAGTTTTCTTCTCTCTCCATTTGTAGATTGGGGGTTTTGCTTTGGTTCATCGATGTGGTTGGCATCGCTGTGCCTAGCCGTGCCATCTTGATGGGGTTCTACTTATTGCCGATCACCGTCAGCTCGAGGGCTTCCTTTCTATTCTCGAGGCTTTGAGGTTGTTGTTTCCCTTTTTAGTTTCTCCTCTTTCATCATGTTAGAGCAAGGCTTTGGTTCTTTGCATGTCGAAGCAAGAGTAATATATTAAAATTAATAAAAGTAATATATTTGCCTTAGTCTTTAAGCTATTCTTGCCTTAGTCTTTAAGCTATTCTTGCCTTGTTGACCCCAAAGAAAGACGAGTCTTGGAGGATGTGTGTGGATAGTAAAACGCTTCTTGATTCCTTGACTTGAAGGTATGCTAGACTTTCTCATTAGATCTAGTTGGTTTTATAAGCTTGACCTAAGAAGTGGGTACCATTAGATTTGTATTAGACCTAGAGACCAATGAAAAACAACATTTAAGACTAAAAATAATCTATACGAATGGCTAGTCATGCCCTTTGGTCTATCCAACACCCGAGCACTTTCATGCGCTTTATGAATCAAATTCTATGACTCTATATAGGCAAATTTGTTGTATTATACTTTGGCAATATTCTGATCTTTAGAAAGACCAAAGGAACTCATTTAAGACATCTTCAACAGGTTCTTACCACTCTTCAAGTTGCTAAGCTTTATGTTAATAGAAAAAAGTGCTCATTCATACAAACCCTTGTTCCTATTCCTAGGCTTCATTTCTATCCAAGGTGTTGCCACTAATCCAGAAAAGATCTGTCATTCTTACCTCTAATCCACTAAACCTTTCTGAAGTTAGAAATTTCTATAGATTAGTCTCTTTTTATGGGAAATTCATTAGAGGGTTTATCTCCATTATGATACCATATCATTGATTGCCTAAAAAAGGGTGAGTTTTCTTAGACCCTGGTTGCTACCAATGCCTTTGCTGACATCAAAACGAGATGGACCTCCGTTCTTATTCTTATACACCCTGACTTTAGTAAACCTTGTAAGGTCTCTTGTGATGCCTCTAGTATATGAATAGGAGGAATTCTAAGTTAAGAGCGTTAGCCTATTGCCTTTTGCAGCAAGAAACTCAATGATGCAACACAACATTTTTCTACCTATGACAAAGAATTCTATGCGATTGTGCAATGTCTCAGGTATTGGCGATATTACCTTCTATCGCAAGAGTTTGTCTTGTCTGACCACCAGGCTCTAAGATACATAAATGCCCAAAAGAAGTTAAATGCCCAGCATGCCATGTGGGTTGAGTCTCTCAATTAATACTCTTTTGTAATTAAGCATTGTTCTGACACTCAAAACAAGACTTTCGATACCCTTAGTCGAGTTTCTTCAATACTATTTACCTTGAGTGTCAAGGTAATAGGATTCGAGCTTTTAAAAGAAGAGTATACCCAATGTCTAGACTTTAGCTGTATCTATCAAGAAGTCTAGGATGGAAACTATCGTGAATATATGGAGTTCATTCCTAAAGATGGTTATCTTTTTTGATCCACTAAATTATGTGTTCCTTGATCCTTCCTCCAAGACATGTTGGGGAAATGCACGTAGGCAGATTAGTAGGTCACCTAGGTCGTGACAAGACCATTGCATTAGTTAAGGATAGTTTTTACTGGCCTTCCTTAAAGTGAGATGTTGCTCGAATAGTGTTGCAACGTTGCACTTGTCAAATTGTCAAAACTCGCAAACACAATACTAGCCTGTACACCCCATTACCCATTCCACACTATTGCAAGATATGAGTTTAGATTTTGTCCTTGGACATTCCAAAATAGCCTGTGGCCATGACTCTATTTTGATTGTTGTTGATCGATTTTAAAAAATGATCTATTTTATCTCATAAAATGAGACCAACGATGCCTCACACAGCTAAATTGTTCTTTGAAAAAGTGGTTTCGTTACAAGATTTTCCTTCAACCATGGTGCTTGATAAGGATATGAAATTTGTTAACTACTTTTTGAAAACTTTGTGGAAATTGTTTGGCACAACATTGAAGTTCTCTTTAGTCTTTTACCCCTAAACAGATGGTCAAACTGAGGTTGTTAACGCTTCTTTGGGAAATTTTCTTAGATGTTTAATTGGGGAGAAATAGGAAAACTACGACTTAATCTTATCCACGGTAGAGTTTGCATACATCTATCAACCGCTCTATTGGAAAAAGTCCATTTGAAGTTGTCCTCGGCTATGCTCCTCGTACACCCATTGACCTTGCACGTCTTTCACTTTGACCATCGTGCCTTGGAACCAGCCTACTCCTTCACTCAATATATCCATGATTTGCATCTTGAGATTCAATGTAAAATTATCTTAGGTAATAAAAGTTACAAATTTACTGTTGATGTACATCATTAGAGTCGAAAAGTTTCAAGTTGGTGATGATGTTTTGGTTCGCATTCGCCCTAAGAGATTCCCAAAAACTCATTCAAGAAGTTGCATGTCCGAGTTATTGATCTTTTCCCCATTCAAGAAGTGCATATATAATTGATTTGCCTTTCAATTTAAATATTGATCCTTTTAACTTTTGAGCCTCCTCTATTAGATATGTTGGGATCGTTATGGTACTAAGAAAGGGGGTGAATTATTTCTATTGTAAACTTTAAGAAACTTTGGAATTTTGATTAAGAAAAGAGATAAGCAAAGATAGAGGCAAACCAATTGTATAGTGGTTTGATCTTTCTGACCTACGTCCACCCTTGGTTCTTCTTCCCTCGAGGTCATCGGTTTTCACTACCAATCTATCTTCGAATAGGTGAAGATAAACAACTCTTTACTACTTTTTCCTTTTCAAGGCTTAGGAGAATTTTTACACCTTCTCACCCTCAAGAATCTCACACATTCTAAACCTAGTAACTCTACTAGAAACTCAAGAAGGTGAAACTTAAGCAAGACTGGAAGAGAGGATTTTAACACTTGAAAGCTCAAGAATGATTGCCTCTTAGCCATGCTTGTAATGGGGGTATTTATAGCCCCTAAAGTGCCCCAAAATATGGAGCAAATCATAGAAAAGTGCCCCAAATCAAAGGTATTGGTGGTACTATCACCGTTCCAGATGGTACTATTGTTGACACTCTGAAACGGTGTTGCTCGGGCTGTTCGCTGTCTTGGGTGGTAACACTGCTTGGGTTAAGTGGTACTATTGTCGTTAAGCAACACTAACGCTACTCTAGGCAGTACCATCGCCTCCTCTGGGTGATACCATCGCTCATACACAGAATTGGCCTAGTAAGGGCCCAAATCCAACCTGAATTTAGTCCGAAGTCAGCCCACTTCGCCCTTAATCTAACATAGCACAAATATAGCCCAATTGAAGCCTAATTTTAGCCATAATTATCTTCAACTAAGTATTCAAAATAGCAACCACTTCTGACACATTGTCACAACTTGCGGCATGTTATGCACTCTTTTGGCATCTCGTTTTATCTTCCGAACTTTGTTTAAACCTTCGGCATATCACTCAATCCTTCGGCATATCACTTAATCCTCGGATATGTTGACTTCGCCTTGACATCCGACCTTCTAGTGTGATATTTGATTCTCAGGCACGATGCTTGAACCTCTAGCACGAAGTCCAATCTTTGGCATGACAATCTATCAACACAACGTCCGACTCTCTAGTCTGACATTTGCCCTTCGGTGGTCCGAGTCTATGGTAGAAGTATTTCCTGCATCACTTAGCATACTATTAGTTCAAATTCATTAATTGATTTCTTAATCAAAATTTGAGACTTAACAAGACAATCCTTGTAGGTAGTAATCCTCCCAAAGCATTGACTCTCCCACAACACAATGATGGCATAGAGGCTATTCTTAATGACCGCCTTGTTATATCTGCTATTAGCATCACTCAACACTTTCTTGTCAAGTGGCATGATCATTTAGTTTCCGATGTCACTTGGATTACTTCGAAGGTACTTCATGACTTTGCACCAGACTTATTGGACCAATATCTTGCAAATCATTCTCCGGGGTCGAGTTCTTTTCCACCAGAGGAGAATCATGGAGAACCATCTCGCTTTATAAAAGGATTTAGAAGAGTTTATTCTAGGCAAAGAAATAAGCAAAAAATCATCAATTATTTGGCCTAGAAACTCCAAGAGTTGTGTGGAAAATTGAAGTCTTTTGGGTCTTTCTAGGTGTTAACCTTGGGACTCTATTGTATTAATTGTACTCTTGTATTAAGTGGACTCTTTACTTCTTAGCTGTGATAAGTTTCTTTAAAACTATTTAGGTATCCTAGAAGCTACATTTCAGATTTCTAAAAGAAATACAAGTTCCTAGCAGGTTACACTTGGGAATCATTGTCTATAATGATTGTATCAAGGCTCCTAACCTCTATAAATAGTGGAGCTTATCAATCGATCAAACACTTGAGATTTGAATGAAAAACTTGCTTCTTCTCTACTCCTCTAGTCTCTCTCTCCTCTCTAATCTCACTTCTCTCTTGTTCTCTTGCTCTCTCTTTACTTTTTCTTTTCTTCATCATAGTGAGTGGTGGCTTCTGTGAATAAATAACTAATATAGAATGCTATTGCTAATGAGACTCTTTAATAAATAAAAAACAAAATGGCCACCTACATCTCTTGCCTAAGTAGAATTTATGACCTATTAAGATTTTAATAGACATTTTCTAGAAGCTACCCCATCTTAATCTGTATTTATGATCAACTTTCTCTGTTTCATATGAATCTCCTATTGACAAGAAAGCCAGCAACCAAACAGATATGTCAGAGGGAATGTATGATCAGTTGTTTTAAATGAACTCTTAAAACGGGACTAATTGAACCAAAATATTTCAAATAAAATTATACACAGAGGATTAGTATGTTATATCTAAAAATACCAGCTTAGATCCATTTGTAGGGTGTTTGCTGATCCTGTTCCTCCATGTTCAGCTGTTAAAGCCTATCAGGCAATCAGTCAATGTTTTAGATCCTACAGAACAAGAACAAAGCCGTAAGTCCCAACTATTTAGAATCAGCTATATGGATCTTTTACCACTATTGAGATCTGTAAAAAACTTATTTAAATCTTCTTTATAGTTTTTATTAAGGTTTTTATAGGTCTTCCTCTATCTTTCCTCAGACCATTATCGGTAATCATTTTATCACTTCTAACTACTGCATAATGTAGGTTTCTTGAGAACATGTCGAAATCAATTTTTTTAGATCTTGTTGATATAATTTCTAACTTGCTGCTGCAAGTGGTGTTAATGATGAAAATGAATATTAAGCTGACATTATTGTATTTGGTACAATATCATAATAGTTCGTCATTTAAATTGCTTCTGTACCTTCTTTTAGTAGTACTTTTTTGGGATTTGGAGCCTGTTTGAATTAGCTTTTAGGAACCTTTCAAATTCAGGTTAATGAGTTAAGGTTAATGAGTTAACTGGAGATTCTGGCATGCATTGGTAGTTATGTCCAATTTATGCAGAATATTGCTTAGCATAAAATATTGGAAAAATTTGCATTTTGAATATTTTTGCCAATATTTTAATGGTTTGATTGTCACATATATTGGTGGTTATGGGAAATTTAGACTGAAAATAACTAATCTAAGGATTGCTGACGATATAATGTGATCTTGAGCCCATAGAAATCTAAATAGATACACCAAAATTGTAATTATTTGCAGGTTTTCCAGCTGTAAAGTAGAGCAGCTAGGTCTTATGGTTAATGTTCATTAAACCATATTATATTCTTGAATCTGGTGAGTGCTGACTTCTGATTAGTCGTCGTTATTCAGAAATATGAGGTTGCAGCAAAATATTTTGTGCCTTGATTTGTTAAACATCTAGGTTAACTTAGTCACAGTGATTTAATTTAATACTCCTCTGTAAGGGATATTCCTATTTGCTATGGAAAATGGCATTATAACTTTGTAATGGTTAAGAAGAGGTGATTGAACAACATGTCAACAACTACCTCTTTTGGTTTGGCCCTAATGACTTCATCAGTATTCTTTGTCATCTATGGCATGTGGCTTGGTTTGTGTTTATTACTTTCACATGGCTGTGTAATGAAGATTCTTGTGGCAATAATCATACTACAAGCATGGTCGTAGAGTACTTCAAGCCTTAGCTTTGACATTTATGATCTTTTACTTTTCCTACTTCTGGACTATTTTGAGGTTCGTAGCATTTTGTGTTGCAGCTGAAGTTGCGATTTCTTCACTATAGCTGATCCCTATTATTATAATTTATAAATACCATGTTTGCCAATGGTTTGTCTCTTTATATATCTATTTTGGCAACTGGTTCGGTCGACACACATATACTGACCTTTACTGTCCAGTGTCACCAGAAAAAAATGAAATGTTGATCGCTATCATGGATATGGTCCTTCGTTGCACTGGTAGTGTGATATTTTGTTTAATTCTGTCTGAATTTATCGACTTCATACACTACTAGATATGTTCAGAATATACTATGAGCTGTATTTTGCTTGTTACTAAGTTTTGTCATTCTATTTCACTACTAGTTTTCTGTGTTTTAAACATTTTCATATATTTAATGTAGATTTACTGCATGTTCAATTTAGCGTGCAGATGCATAGAACTGTCTTTTTCTTTTTTGGCACTATACATTTATTTTATTTTTAACTAGAATCTTTATATTGTGTTAAATAGCATGTCTCATGTGCAGATATTATTAACGATATGCTAAGTAAGGAAATGAAAGTTGAAGCTGTGAATCTTATTTGCGCTTTTGAGCTGAAGGACAAGTATCCCCCTTTGCCCCTGCTGGTTTCCTTTTTGCAGAAATCTACACTATTTGCAAAAGATGAACGAATGGAAGGACAATCTTCACTGAAATCACTGGTATGATGCATTTCTCTTTCTTTTTCTTTTCTTTGTTAAATTAACAAGTGCTGAAATAATTTGAACTATTTGGGTTCAGTAGCATCATATATACTATTTGGAAGCCACCTTGATTGAAACATTTGCTGGGCTTTTTTGCTATTTGAAAAGTACATAGAGACGTTTCATTTTCAGATCATATTTATATATTTTATTGGAAAACCTTATAATTAATTTTTATGACTATGGAAATAATTGATAGACAATAAGTTAATTGTTGAATAAATGTTATGGTTTGTATCACGGAGTGCACCCAATGATGGTTGTAGATAATAATGTCTTTAATGATGCCTAAATTCTAATTAATGCCACTAATCATACATTTAACAAGCTGCATTTATGTTTAATTACCCCTAATTTGGCACTAAGAGTAAGATATTGACCCTAATCATCAATAACTTGATATAATGGTGCAAATATGGAGCTAATCATATCGAAAGCTAACTAAAAGTACCCTAATTCAAATTAATGCCACTAATCACACAATTAGCAAGCTGCATTTATCCTAATTGGGCACTAAAAAAAAGTGATTGACCCTAATCATCATGAACTAGATATAATGGAGCTAATCATGTCAAAATTTAACTAAGTAGAAAGAGAATACATAACTTTTAATTTGAGTAATCCTCCTCTAAATGACTTGTTAGAATATGTTAATCCTCACAAATGAAGCTCCAATCACCAAAGATCAGCTTTAATTGAGAAAGAGAGTGAAAAAAAAGTGTGATAAAGAGTAGGAAAGAGAGCTAGGAAGTTGTGAGAGTGAGAGAGGGCGAAACAGAGGAGGGAGAGGGTTTAAATCAGATTTCAAAGTGGTCCAACAGTCAATTTGACAGTTGGATCAAGATGAATCTCAGTTGTTGATCAATATCGGTTGAAATCTGATTGTTACCCGACCGGTACAGGTTGATAATGGTCAAATTCCAACTGTTTTGCCGTCTGTGTCTCGGTCTTCTGTCGAACTAATACATATCACCCATACGGTGGTACGTCAATCCTTGGTTTGGACACTTGATGTTAGTGGAAGGTAAAATATAGGATAGTATTTTTCACTTGTAAAGAATAATAGCTTTGGAGTTATTGGTGTTATTCTTTTAATGTTCTTATAGAGAGTAGCACTAATAAACAGAATGAAGTGTACTTTGGCAGTCCATTGTTTGCCACATATCAGTCTGATGATCAAGAACATACTTCTGCAGCTTTAAACATGATAAACTGTAACCTTGATCCACCAAAGCCTAATTGGATGGACAGAACTTATCAGTTGTCTGCAGATTTCTCGTTTGGTCTATTAGAGATCCAATTTCTTCAATATTGCTGAGTTTTAGGATAAGAATGGTAGATGGATCTAATATAATGTGGTTCCATGGAAATTGGATACGGTCTTTGTTAATTAGTCACTATTTTGGTGGCTATATTTAGAGCTCTATTTTATGCTGCATATGGCAAGCTTTTTAGATTGCATGAATTACCAATTGTATTTTGCAGCGAGAAGCCAATGAGAAGCTCTTGGAGAGGCTTAAATTGGTAGCAAAATGTCTGGAGAACTACAAACTTGATCCATCTGAACTTGCTAGCTTCAATATCAATAAGAAGATTGCCAAGATAGAAAGGGTAATTGCCAAGGACGACGAGAGATTGAAAAATAAGAACTTGAAAAGAAAGGCTCAGGATTTGGGTCAAATTCAACTAAAAAATTATTGGTGTTCTTCAGCCAAACCATCACATAGTATCATACCTCATTTTGGTAAGCAATATCAGGAGCAACAAAGTGCTGCTTCGCTTGCTAATCCCGAGGGCTTCTATGGGAGCTTATACCGGAGGAATGCTCATGATGATGGATTTGGTCTACATAATGGATTATGTGGGGTTAGCTCACTGACAGCAGGTGTCCATACTTCAGCAGGAGTTAGCAGTGAACTTGTCGCAGCAACAGCAGAAGGTACTGCTGGGTCAACAGTGGAGAACAGTTCTCGTCCATTTACTAACTATGATGGAGATTTATATAAATTGCACAGGAATGGAGCACTTGATGAGAGATTAGTGGGACAAAATTTTTTAGCATCGACACATTCCGAAGCCTGGATGGGTCCATCATCAATGGCAGGACAAAATGTATACTACTCACAAGCTTCGGGTGATGGATATGGAACCGGGAGCTCAAGTACAAATTTGTATCAGTTTGCCGATACTGTTTTAGAACGTGAAGCATACTATGCAAACTCCAGCATAAGCAACCCCCCAACCAGTGTCCTCAACCAGAGTTTCTACCCATCATAATCAGTTGAACTGAGCGCAATCTATTGTGAATCATCCCCCTCTTTTACAAACCATTTGGGGCGTCAAACAAATTTGTTTTGCTAAATGCTCATCATGCACACAAGATCTCTCGCAATATCTCCAGTTCAGAACTCTAATCTTGATCATCTAAATTGGTAAATGTGTATGTTCAATAATTCTATGATCCCTAGTCCTAACTCTTGAAGATCAAGGCTGATAGCTACTGCATTTAGCTTGTTTGTATTTATCTTGCCTGAATAGTATAGTTGATGGACTTTAGAGCTTAATTTGAAGGTGAATATGATTCAAGGTTGGAACTTAAAACGATTTCGCAGGATATATGATTCTAGTACACTGGCTGTCAATTGGTGAAAATCCCGAGTATACTATGATATAAGTTTTTTTTTTTTTTTCTCTGCTTCAAAGTGTTGTGAAACTGAGCTGTCATTCGACTGAGCCAAGACTTCAGTGATAAGCTTTGTCAAAAGGATGTGGAGTTTGGCAAGTTACTTGAATTAGGTTATAACCAGGACATTTTAGTCTGGTTCATCTCACCTCTGCTTTGGTATGGTTAAACAGTTTCTCCAGTCAATGTAAAATGATACATGCGATGTAATGATGATTTAATAACTTAATTCCTTAAGAGTAACACGTTGCTCAACTCGATATGCACGCGTTAGAGTCGAGCATTTGCTCGTACGTTGCAACTAGTCTTATTGAAATACGAGCATCAACTTGTACCCATGATTTGTTGGATCGATGCATGCGTTAGAATTTGCACCGCAGCATTTAGAATTTTTAATATTATCTTTTTGGTCTTGTCTTTGCTTAATTTTGTTTCGATTCAAGATGCTAAACCTTTTAACCATCAAGCCCATGTTGCTAAGGAGAGCGTTCGATAGGGAAACCAAAGATACACTTGGTTTGTGTTGATTCGAATAGCTTTAGACTTACTTTCCAACATAGCTTGAAGGAAGGAAAACAATTATTGATGATGTTACATGTTGGTTTTTGTTTGCGATCTCTTGTCTTGTAATCTTGTTCGCCTTAGAAGAAAACAAAAACAAAAACTAGCAGTAAATTGTTTATCATCGATGCATTTAGTGTTAGCAGAACCTTCAAGGAAATCAAGTTGAAAAAAATAATTTAAAGTTGATTTACAAGATAGCCATAATACTTTTTTCAGTCACTTGAATAGTTATAACAGGAAACTAAGATTCTAATTTTCCTGTCGATAGTAGTTTAATGGAACAAGCCATTGTTTAACCACTGAGTTTTTTGTATACAATATGAGATAACAGGATTGCGGAATAAATTGTTGAAACTTGAATTCATAAATGTGTGCGTGAGAGAGAGCGAGCCAATAATTAGAATGCTACCTAGTTGAATTTCATACTTTGAAATCATTGAACAGTAGGGTTGGGGCGAGAAGATTTCATAATTAAAAGAAAAACTCAATAATTAAAAATAAAAAATATACCAGAAAATCAATGCATGAAATTTTTTTTCACACTTCTTATACATCCTCTTATAATAACCCTTTTATATATCCTCTCATATTGATCATAAACATTTTTTCACATTTCTTTTTTTACCCTCTTAGATGCTCTAGAGAGAAACCTAATAGCACTCTAAACATTTCTGCATATCTTGCTCTCCACCAATATCTAAAGATATATAGAATAATGAAACCCTAATATCTAAGATTGTTTTTTCACAAGGTTCTTTGCTTCTTAGGATTCTTTGTCTTCCTATGATATTTGACTTAGGAATCCAAAAATACTTATCAACCTCAAAAAGTAACAATTATAGAAAGCATAAACTGTATGTTTTAAAGCATTATTTGAGTATCAAAGATGTTACAAGTTGTAAAAAATATATAATTTGGGATAGAAAATTGGGTTTGAACATAAAATGACTCACTCGTTGCATAAGACTCTCATCAACGTGGAGTTTGGGAATGGTCAATATACAAAACATTACCTCTAAATATAGAGAGAGTATTTATGTAATTAGAACCCTAGTTTCCAAGTTTACAAAGAGCAGTCCTATTGTACCAAGGCCAACCCTCAAATCCTAGTCTCATAGGTCATCAATGAATGCAAATTTAATAAACATACTTTAAAATTAGATTTTTTTTGTTATTATATATTTTTTTCATTCTTTAGTTATCGTTATCTTTCTACTTAGCTCTTTTTTTATCTCTCTCGTTTTTGTTGTCCTCGTCACTCTTCTATTTGTCCTTCTAAAGCTGACTACGACAAAGTAAGCACTACAAGATAAATTTTCTTTTAATATGTGATGTTGACGCTACTAAAGCACACCCGATTATTATTAAAATTAGTGTAAAAAGAGTATTACTATCTTTTTTATATATTAAAGGCTGAGGCTTTATGACTTTATACTAATGTGGGTTCATTAGGAATATGTCAGGTATAAAAACCTAGTTTTGATTATAGAACCAACTAGTCCAGACCAGTTGTCTAGTTATGATAATTGGACTTGACAAGATGAGAGGACATGGGAGGTGCTATAAAATTTACATAGAAGTCACCTCTGTTTATTATATAGAATATATGTTAGGGTTAGTAAGTATTTAAGAGGTCTAATTAAATTCATCCTATTTAAAGGAGTCCTAATTAGGTCTAAACTCTTTGGTGGATTGGATTAGAATTCGAATTAGGGATCCAAGTTGAAAGAAAAATCCTCAATTAAGATTTATTCATGTAAATATACCATGAGTCTCAAGATTTTGATGAGAATGAGAGATATGGAGAAAGACACTTCTAGTGCTTCAAAAATTCTCTAGTGGACCTAGAGAGAGTTGAGAGAGGGTACAAAAAAAGTTTTGGTTTAGGTTTAGGTTTTTTTTATATAGTGAAGAATTTGATTTTCTTAATGGATGTAGACAGAGAATGCTAAACCACGTTAATTTTGTATTGGTTTTATGATATGTTATTTGGTTATTGATAGTTGAGATTTTTTTTTGTTTCAAGTTCACTCTCCCCAACAAAGTTGTATAAAAGGTAAAAGATCTTGTGATTAGAGATACAATAAGGATATTATTTGTTATTTCTACTACCTTTATTATGGTGAAATCTGATGAAAAATATAGTTTCACCCTCGTATGGAAAAGGAGGGTGAAGGACTTCTTGTACAACAAGACCTAGAAAAAATGATGAAAGGATGAGCAAATAAACAAAAAAAGATGAACAACGAAGATTGAGAGGAGCCAAAAGCTAAGTATGTGTACTATTCATAAATTGCATCATTGATAATATTATCAATGATATTATTAATGATGATTCCACCACAAGTTATTTGGGATAAGTTAAAAAACAAAATTATTTAGCTAAAGGCTTGACTAACAGGTTGTATTCAAAGCTAAGAATGCAGTAAGGAAAAGACTTAGTAGAGAATTTAAATATATTCAAATTCAAAGGGATACTCGATCAATCGAGGAAAGTTGATATGAAGATTAATGAAAAAGAAAAGACATTATTACTTCTTACGTCTCTCTAACTAATTTTGTGGAGATTATTCTATATGAGAAAAATATAATAACTCTAGAATAAGTTGAAAAAGTCTTAGTGTCTCTTGCTATTAAGAAAAAAAAAATCTAGGAGCATGAAGAATGATGAGGCATATGACCCAGATTGATTGCCTTCCTTTTTTGATCTCAGATGGTAGAAGTGAAAAGGAAAAGGCAAGGATGTTAGGATTAATATGACACTAAGAGGGGGGGAGGGGTAAATTAGTGCTTAAGTAAAAATTTACGTCGATTTGAAAACTCGTTCAGTGTAGAAAAATCGTTTCAATAAAGCCCATATCGGAAAGTATTTAAGCTCGGCTTAGAGTAAATATAAAGTGAAGTAAGCAGCTAAGTAAGCAATAAAAGTAAAAAGCCAAGGAAAAGAGCACACCAGATTTATAGTGGTTCGGTCGTCGTGACCTACATCAACTTCCAATTCCCCCTCTGTTGAGGCCACAGCGTCCACTATGTTGAATCTTGAATTTTGATGAGGAAACTAATTGATAGTGTTTATGATTTGATTTGAGATTTGAGTGACGCAGGAAGCTTCGATTAGGAAGAGACAATTGAAGCAGGAAGAATCGTGATTGGGCCAAAGAAAAACATGTCAGAAGATTGGATGTCAAGCCGAAGGATCGTTTGACGTATCGATAGAAGGATTCGAGCATTGGGCGAAGAAGAGCGGAAATTGTACTAAGGAAATCGAAGTTGTGGAGGTCAATTGGCCAATTGGGCAATAGGCCACAAGAGAGGACGATGCACCGAAGAATCAAACGAAGCATCGATAAACCAATGACATGCCGGACAACTTTGATTCAAGCTTTATAATAATTACCTAGATCGAAGTAGGTTTTATGTGTGCAGGATTAACTATAATAGCAAGGCATAAAGCAAAATGAAGTCCCGGAGTCAAGAATGAGATTTCGTTAGGAGTTCGAGAGTTCATCGGAAGTCTAGACGTTTGTCGGAAGTTCTGCCAAAATTGACCGAGAAGTCCAAGAGCTTACCAAAAAAACTCATTAGAACTCACCAAGAAGATCATAATGAAAGTTAAGGAGCTTGTCGGGAGTCCACTGGAACATTGCCGAGAGATCGTCGGAAGTTCGCTGGAAGATCGTTGGAAGCTCGCTAGAAGAAACATAGACTTACAAACTTATTTCGCTTAGTGTATGCCTTAAAATTCGTAGTTAGCACATAATTGAGATTAAAATTGAGCCAATCCAATTATGAGCCAGTTGGGCCCATGTATGGACTATGTTGGGCCAAGTGCAAAGCCCAAACAATGACCTAACAGGCGGCATTGTCATTGCATAGTCTCCGAGATTGTGTTAGGTGGTGGTACTACTAGACTGGGCAGTGGTACCATCCAGTGGCAATGTCAGGCGGTGGTACCGCCAGTCTAGGCAGTGGTACTGCCCAGACACAGTCTTCCAAGCGATGGTACCGCCAGACTGGGCGGTGGTACCACCTAGTGTCAGGCTTTAGGCGGTGGTATCAAAGAGTGGAGTACTCATACAGGACATCCTTGGTATCTCAAGTCTAAGAACCAGATATACCACTGGGACTACATAATCCTTATCTAATAATAAAGCATCATCAACCATCCAGCATTCCTTAAGCTGATCAATTAGTGAACTCATTCTCCAATGAGCACTTGTACTGTATCTCTAGTGTCCCCACACAAGCAGCTATAAGACCAACTGCATCCATTATATGGATGGGTATATAGTACACTAGTTTGTCCGGTTATCTCGATGTCCCTCTCGAGTAACCTATTGTTAAAATCAAGAGCGCTAAGAGGGAGGGTGAATTAGTGTAGTGGAAAAATTATTGGCAAAAGTCTTCGTTTCAATTAAACCCGATTCCGATAGAAATAGTTTCATAAAGATTTTAACTTGAAATCATATGGGAGCGTAGAGAAAGCAGTAAGAAGGTAAAGTAGTTTGCAATAAAGGTAAATTGCTCAAGACGAAATGTAAACTAGAATTTAGAGTGGTTCAGTCGTTATGACCTACATCCACTTCGGATTCCTTCTCCGTTGAGGTCATTGGCGTCTACTAATGACCTTCCTTCAATAGGCGAAAGACCAACCACCTTTTACAACTCTTTCTTCTTTTACTGGGTTTAAGAGATAACCCTTACAAGCCTTACTCCTCTGTCTTGGATATTTACAAAGCTAAGAGAGGGAGGGGAAGACTCTTTCTCACTTTTACAATACTTTAACACCCTAGAAATTCAAGAATATGTTAACACTTTCGTGCTCTTTTATACAGAAAAGGGTGAGGTATTTATAGGCCCCAATGACTTCATAATTGGAGCTAAAAGGTGTCACATCCCCGGATTTCGGGGTACTGGCAGTACCATCACCATTACCGGGTGGTAACATTGCTTGACACCTGACACTGGGTGATACCACCACTCAGTCTGGGTGGTACGACCGCCTGACAAAGCTCGGAGACTGAGCTCTGGCGGTACCACCGCTTGACAAGGGCGGTACCATTGTCCAATCTGGGCGGTACTATTGTTAGGATCAAGAGCGCACTAAGAGGGGGGGTGAATTAGTGCATGGAAAACTTTTGCGATTTTAGAAAATATTTTGTACGTTCGAAGAAAATCGATTCGGAAATATAATAATTTTAAAACGTAAGAGAGCGTAGGTATAGTGAAAGCAAGATGAGAAGAAGAAGCACTTTGCTATGAAATGATTTGCAATTAAAGAAGATTGCTCAAAACAAAATGCAAACCAGATTTAGAGTGGTTCAGTCAACGTGACCTACATCCACTTTCGGATTCCTCCTCCGACGAGGTCTCCGGCGTCCACTAAAGGCCTTCCTTCAATATGTGAAGACCAACCACCTCTTTTACAACGCTTTCTCCTTTTCACGGGTTTAGGAGAGAACCCTTACAAGTCTCACTTCCTCTCTTGAATGATCTCAACACTTAGAAAGGGAGGAGAACTCTAGCACTTTTACAACTCTTTAACACTTCAAAGACTTAAGAATATATCAAGTTTTCGTGCCCTTTCATGCAAAAAAGGGTGGGGTATTTATAG
This sequence comes from Musa itinerans, assembly GCA_001649415.1. NCBI lineage: Eukaryota > Viridiplantae > Streptophyta > Magnoliopsida > Zingiberales > Musaceae > Musa > Musa itinerans. The sequence continues at coordinate 26,934 of LVTN01001204.1, forward strand.
ACCCCAATGGCTTTCAAAAATGGAGCCAAAAAGTGTATCATACTAGATTTTCGAGGTCCTGGCGGTACCACCGCCATTATTGGGTGGTACTACCACCTGACACCTGACACTGGGTGGTACTATCGCTTAGTTTGGGTAGTACCACCACCTGACAGAGCTAGGAGACCGAGCTCTGGCGGTACCACCGCCTAACAAGGGCGGTAACACTGCCCAGAATTCTTGGGAGACCGAGTCTCCCAAGCGGTGCCACCGTCGGCCCTAGCGGTGCGGTGCCATCGCCGGCCAGGAATTCAAGGGCTGAATGGGCTTACTCCATTCGGCCCAATTTAGCTCTGTTAAGGGCCCAGTTGGCCCCTAATTAAGTTAGTGGCATTACCTCCCAATCCTAACTTAATTTACACTCTAACTATGACAATTAAGATATGATTACTGCACTTCATGTTCCGGTGCGTCAATCGCTCTTCCAGCGAGCTTCCGGCGTACTTCCGGCGAACATCCGACAAACTCTCGGCAATGCTCCGGTGGACTCCCAGCAAGCTCCTGGACTTTGCGACGATCTTTTTGGCGAGTTCCGATGAGCTTCTATGGCAAGCTCCTGGACTTCTCGGTTGGTTCCCGCAGAACTTCCGACAAACGTTCGGACTTCCGACGAACTCTCGAACTCCCAATGTGATCTCCATCTTAACTCCGGCACAACACCTGCTTTATGTCTTACTGCCATCGTAGTTAATCCTGCACACTTTTCTCAACATATAGATTAGATCAAACAAATTACAATTGACTTCATCATCAAAATCTGAGATTCAACAACCACTACCCAGACCACTTGGGAGACTAGGTCATTAGGCGGTGCCACAGCCGGCCCTATTAGTGCCACTGCTAGTCGTGGTTTCAAGTGCTAAATGGGTTGTTCAATCCGACTCAATTCAGTCCTATTAAGGGCCTAGTTGGACCCTAACTAAATTAGTGGGATTACCTCTCAATCCTAACTCAATTTATGGTCTAACTATAATAATTAAGACATTTGACAAAGTATTCTTATTCCGGTACGTCAATTATTCTTCCGGTGAGCTTTCGATGATCTTTCGGTGAACTTCCGATGATCTCTCGGCGATGTTCTGGCGGACTCCTAGCAAGCTCCTGGACTTTATGATAATCTTCTTAGCAAGTTCATATGAGCTTCTTTGACAAGCTCTTGGACTTCTCGGCCAGTTCCGGCAGAACTACCGACGAAAATCCAAACTTTCGATTAACTCTTGAACTCCTAACAAAGTCTCGATCTTGACTCCGGCACAACACCTGCTCTATGTCTTACTGCTATCATAGTTAATCTTGCACACTTTTCTCAACGTATAGATTAGGTCAAATAATTTACCAATTGATTTCATCATCAAAATTTGAGATTCAACAATCTCTCCCATTTTGATGATGATAATCAATTGATGACGGAGTTAACCTTAACTCCCCCTATCTATATGCTATACTTGAGAAAATACATTTTTGAATTCAATGCCTTTGAATTCAAGCATCAAACCAATAAGTTAAGTTCATTTAAACTTATCAACATGCACATCATGATACTTATCATCATTTACAAATTCAAAATACGATGCCACGTATTTATAAAATTTATGTCAAGGCTTGATATCCATTTTCAAGTCTAATAATGATAGACAATCATCATTTTCAAGTATGATACAAATTTCAAATATAGCAAGATGACAATGATAGCAATTCATCATTCCATGGTATCATTTGTAAATAGCATGTTAAACTCATGATACCTTACGATAGACAATTATCAAGCATTCATGAAACATTTCAAGTATCTATAATACATATGAAATACATTTTGATATATTTTAAGCATTTGCGATGTGTTGCAATGTATTTGATGATTCCAATTATATTTCACAAAATATACAAGTATATTACAAGAATTTACAAAACATACAAGTATTTATGATAAGCATTTATGATAAGATACATTGCATATATTTACAATGCCAATTTGTTATCAATTTACCACATTTTGGTAATTTTCTCCCCCTTTGTCATCAACAAAAATGAGAATATTTTAAAAGTTCTTAACAGTAAAGAGAGAGATTCCATCAACTTCTCCTCCTTTGTTATCAAAACTTTGCATGATGAAGAAGAAGGAAGGTAAGGAGGGAATCCACTAAGAACCAAATTTATGAAATGATTTGAATCAAGTTAAAAAATAATAAATGAGTTTCATTAAATCATGCTTTAATTTTAACAAAGAGAAGGGATTCATGGAACGGATTGAGATATTCATGTGAAATCAAATCTTCATTCTTGCAAGTGATCATCACATATTAAAAATTCATAAAACTTCTTCTTTCATGAGAAGATTAAGGAAGAATTCATGAGAAAGGATAAAAACAAATCCATGAATAAAACTTCATAAAATCCATTTCTCAATAAGAATTCATAATAGTGAAATCCGTAAAAGATGCATTTGTCAATAAGTTCAGAGATTAAATGTATCACATCATTATATGATGGAGCAAGGGTATGAGTAAACTTGATACAACATAAATTCATGAAAGCTTCATTCATGAAATACATAAAGATAGTCCGAAAAAGAAATATAACAACTCATGCATTCAGACAGTTCAACATGCCTATATCTCTTCTAATGAAATCAAATTATTCTTCATTTAAAAGTTTTGTAAAGATATCGGTCAATTGATGTTTTGTATTAATGAATTCTAAGATTACATTAGGATTATTAACATGATCTCGTATAAAGTGATGCTTAATGTCAATATATTTAGTTCTAGAGTGTTGAATATGATTTTTTGTTAAACATATTACACATATATTATCACATTTTATGGGAATATTCTTAAGATAAATCCTATAATCTTCTAATGTATTTTTCATCCATATCACTTGTGCATAATATGCACTAGCCGCTATGTATTCGGCTTCGGTCGTAGATAGTGTAATCGAGTTTTGTTTCTTGGGAGACCAAGAGACAAGTGCATAACCTAAGAATTGATATGTTCCGGATGTGTTTTTTCTATCTAATCTACATCAGTATAAGCAATTAATTCAAAGTTTTTGGATTTTGGATACCATAATCCTAGATTAATGGTTCTTTTAAGATATCTAAAGATTCTTTTAACCGCTTTAAGATTCTTTTAATAGCTTAGGATTATATTGAAACTTAGCACAAAGTCCTACGCTAAACATGATATCTGGTCTTGTTACGGTGAGGTATAGTAAACTACCTACCATACCTCTGTATGCTTTTTGATCAAAGCTTTCTCCACTTTCGACAATGTCTAACTTAGTAGAGGTACTCATAGGAGTATTGATTGCCTTTGAACTATCCATATTAAATCGTTTTAGCAAGTCTAATGCATATTTTGTTTGACTAAGAAAAGTACCATTACTAAGTTATTTAATTTGTTAGCCTAAAAGGAAAGTTAGTTCCCCCATTAAACTCATTTCAAACTCTAGGCTTATACTCTTAGCAAATGATTCACATAGAGATTTAGAACAAAAAAAATAATATCATCAACGTAAATTTGAATAATAAGAAAATTATTTTTAAAATTCTTAATAAATAATGTAGTATCGACCTTGTCTTTAGGAAAATTATTTTGGATAAGAAATGAGCTAAGTCTCTCATACTAAGCTCTTGGGGCTTATTTCAATCCATAGAGAGCTTTAGTCAATTTAAACACATGATTAGGAAGATTATCATTCTTAAATCCGGGAGGTTGTTTAACATAAACTTCTTCGGAAATAAAGCCATTAAGAAAAGCACTTTAACATCCATTTGAAATAACTTAAAATTATTACTACTAGCATAGGCAAGGAGCATCCTTATGGCTTCTAATTGTGCCACAGGAGCGAAGGTTTCTTCATAACCGATACATTTTTCTTGGTTGAAACCCTTGGCCACTAATCTAGCCTTGTTTCTAACCATGATACCAAATTCATCTTGCTTGCTTCTAAAGACTCATTTAGTACCAATAACTAAATGGTCATTTGGCCTCGGAACAAGCTTCCACACCTCATTTATCTCAAATTGGTTCAACTCTTCTTGTATTGCGATAACCCATGAATCATCTTTCAAGGCCTTGTCAATGCATTTAGGCTTAATTTGAGAAAGAAATACGACATTGGCACAAAAATTCTTTAGAGAAGAACGAGTTTGAACCCCTTTTGATGTGTCTCTTATGATTAGCTCCTTAGGATAAGCATTTATACTTCCATTCCTTAGGTAAGGATTGTTCGGAAGAAGATGCATCCAAGTTGCTAGATGGAGAAATGGTTTCATTTAAATTCAAGGTATCAAAATTAAGATCATATCAAAATCATTTTTCTTAACTCCGAAAATTTCATTAAAAACAACATGAATAGACTCTTCTATAACCAAAGTCCTTTTGTTAAAGATACAAAGATACGAAAAGCCTTAGAAATAGAAGAATAGCTAAGAAAAATTCCTTCATCGGATTTTGCATCAAACTTTCCCAAGGCATCTTTTTCATTCGAGATAAAACATTTACACTCGAAAACTTTAAAATATGAAACGTTGATTTTTTTGTTGTTCCATAACTCATAAGGAGTTTTGGAGAGTAATGGTCTTACTAGAACCCTATTCATAATATAGCATGTCATATTTATGGCTTCGGCCCAAAAATATTTGAGTAGGCTATGTTCGTTTAACATGGTTCTTGTCATTTCTTTTAAGTTTCTATTTTTTCTTTCTACTACTCCATTTTGTTGAGGATTTCTTGGAGTACAGAAATTATAGTTATATCCATTAGATTCATAAAAATCTTGGAAATCACAGTTTTGAAATTCACCACTGTGATCACTTTGAATTGATAAAATCATAAAACCCTTTTCATTTTGAACAAGTTTACAAAACTTAGAAAAATACCTAAAGCAATTACTTTTGTGTGCCAAGAAATAAGTCCAAGTGTATCTACTATAATTATCCACGATGACAAAGGCGTATTTGCTACCTCCTAGGCTTGATTTTGCAATTGGTCCAAACAAATCCATATGGATCAATTGTAATGGTTTAGAGATGCTGATTCTTTGGTTTGAAACTAACTTTCATTAGTTTTCCTAGTTAACATGCATCACACACATTGTCTTTAATGAACTTAATGTAAGGAATTTCTCTTACAAGTTCTTTAGATGAGATTTAAGAGATTAGTTTCATGCTAGCATGACCTAATCTCCTATGCTAAACCTAAGCATTATCATTCAAAATCAAAAAATATATTTCATTACAAAAATCATTAATATCGATAGCGTATATATTATTTTATTTAAAAATAATTATAAATATGTTTTTATGTGATTTTTTAATAATGTAAGTATTGAATTCAAATCTAATGATGTATCTTTTATCACATAATTAACTAATGCTCAAAAGGTTATGTTTTAAGCTATCAATCAATAATACATCTTTAATAAAAAAGTTAGATTTATTACCTATAATTTTTTTATTAATAATTTTATCCTTGTTATTGTCTCTCAAGATGATATATTTTTATTTTAGGCCAGTGAACTTAGAGCATTAAGATGATCTTCGGTGATATGCCATCAGCATTACTAATTATTTTTTTCGATAAATTACCCGTATTCGTCGCGAAGGATTCTCCGATACTATAAACGCCCTGCTCATCGATCCCGTACGATTTGCCCGTGGCGAAAGAGGAGGGAAGGGGCGCCTCACAAACCGCCGCCTACTTCTGCTCTCTACCGCACCTCGCAGAGACGGTGGCCGACGCCGGAGCCCTCGTGCGATCCTCCTGCGATCGTCCTGCCGATGGCCTCGACTGGCACCATCGCCGTCAGCGGGGCCACCGACGATCCGGTTCGTCTTGATCTCACTCTACTCGTTTTCCGCCGCTCGCGCGGATCTTGATGCTATTGTTCACCTGCCAACTTCAACGCGTTTCTGACAAGAAAAAAAGGAAAGAACAAAACCCTAATGACTTTGTACCTCCAAAATCTCTCCTTTGCAGGTTTTGAAAAGGAAGTATGAGCTGGAGAAAATTCACTGCGAATTGGGTGGAAATATAACCAGAATCTTTTTAGACTTCATGACAAAGTAAGCACAAAAAATAGCTTTTACTTAGACACAGTATAGTTTGCAATAATATTATCATTTTCCATTGCAACTGTCAATGAGATGTGGCAGCTTTCCCCTGCCTCTATACCTCGTTGTTCCACTAATAGTAATTATTTCACACCTTCTAACTGCAGTATCACTACAGTATGTATAGGTCTCTTTAGCACATGTCTGAACCATGTTAAATGATTCTTCCTTATTTTATCTTTGAAGGCACACCTAACAATTTACGAAGATAACATTTTTTTCCTGTCTTTCCTACAAATTCCACATATCCACCCCAATATATATGGTTTGTTAACTACCCAACATTCAGATCCATAATATCATTGGTCTAACAATAGTCTTATATAGAATTTTTTAATCTAAAAGGTATGTATCACAGAAAACTCCTGATGTCCATCTCCAGTTGGACCATTTAGTTTTTATCTTATGGATAATATATTAATCAATGTCTTCAGCTTGTTGAATAATTGATCCAAGACACCGAAGCCCTTTACTTAAGGAAATTTCTTATTTGTCAACTTTTCTATATATACTAATCAACTTGACTATATATCTTTTAACACTATATCATTAGGTCTACTAGTGATTTTATTACTATCTTACATATCTTTTATAACATCAATATAATTAGTAGATACACCTTTCTTTTGTACAGTCCACAATTATAAATCTCTATGAACTCTATCATAAACCTTCTCTAAATTAATAAAGACCATACTCATATCTTTCCCTTTCTCTCGATACTTTTTCATAAGTTGTTTTAATAAATAAATAACTTCAATTATTGATCTTCCAAGCCTAAAATCAAATTGTTTTTTTGGAAATATTTGTTTCACATCTTATTCAACTTCCAATCATTGTCCCAAATTTTCATAGTGCTTTTCATAATCTTAATTGCTCTATAACTAGAACAACCTTGGATTTCACCCTTATTCATATAAATTAGTACTAAAATGATCTTCCTCCATTCGTGAGGTATGTGATGACCATATTCTTATATGAATTAAATGCCTAAATTCAAGTGCAAGAGCTATGCTTGAAGATTAACTCCATTTTGTCCATAAAAGTTTCTGATCCATTCCTTTGTGTCAGTATCTTAGCATGGGATTGCAGTCATTAATGTATTCACTAATGAAGGTGGCATGAGAATTTCATGTATTTATGGGTGGTGAGGACACATCAACCATCATGAATCTTTTCTTCTAGCAACTGCATATGTTTCCTTTGTTAATTCCAGTTATTGCAGCTACGCCCGATGTGGCTCATACTGACTGGTATTTACCAATCTGAACCTGAATCGAGACGTTGACTGCCTCCATTTCAGGCGGTCTGATCTGTTATATTAAAAGAAGGAAAACTTTAAGTGTACATCTGATTCAATTAGGCTCGCATTCTCTTCTTCCTCTTCTCCTCTTGCTCCACTGCGTCCTCTTCTTCCTCGATTGCGACCTCTTCTTCCATCCTCTTCCTTCTTACTCCTTTTCCTCGATTGCCTCCTCTTCTTCCTGTTCCTCCTCCTCTTCCTCCATGTCCTCTTCTTCCTTCCTCTTCCTCCTTCCTTCTTCCACCTCTTTCTCCACCTCTTCTTCTTCCTTCCGTGTCACCTTCTTCCTCTTTGGTTTAGACATAATGTACCGGTCCTACCAAGGACTGATACAATACTAGTCCGACAAGGGACTGGTACAGAACCAATCCGACCAGGGACTAGTACAGTACTTGTTACGAGATTGCAATTTTTTGTTAATTCATCATCAATTTTGTTCTTTTGCAAAAAATTCTCAAGAAAAAGGATGTTCATTAAAAATGGAATCCTAATAACCAATATATTTCTCCTGATGCTTTTTGTTTCTCTATGTTTTTGTGTCTATTTGTTTGTTATTAGCAACAAGATATATTTTATATTCCATATTGTTGAATTAACAACAAATTCTTCAAAATTCTAGTTAGTAGATACAGTTAGTGTTTGACAGTTTTTCAGCATTTGCATAAATCTTTTAGTTTAATGTAATCATGAGTAAGAGAGTTTATATCACAACAATGAATGACTGATACCGGGGGTGATGCAGAATTGTGGGGGGAGTAAAGCAGAATAGGTTTTGACAGAAAAAATCGATAGTATAGTTGTATTTGCTGGAATAAGTTTTTCAGATAAAAAAGGAACGAACTCACGATAATACTTTAATAAGACCAAAAAAATAGCTCGCCATCAAGTTTAAAATCACAAAAGGATACAAAAAGTTCACCACCCCAAGGAAATTAAATAAGGATACAGAACTGAAAAAACCCTTTCTAACCCTAGAACACCAAAATAAGTACTAGTGCATGAAACAACACTTCATGCATAGGGAATTTCGAAATTAAGTGTTTTACAACTAGTAACCAACTTCTTTAAAGTATTTGTTGGTTATAAAGAAAAGCACCTTGAAACAGTTTTAACTTTATCTAAGGAATGTGCTAATGAGCTGTCATATTTGAGTGGATTGAGTTAAAAACTATGAGGCAATATTGTGAGCTGAAAACAATACCATAGCATCAGCAAGGTCTATATGAGCAGATTGTAGCAAATTAGGCACTCCCGTGTCAATCTCCCCTGATTGAAAAAGACTTGTCCTCAAGTCCTTGTTTGTTTCGTCAATATGATTATGAAAAGGACTTAAATCAGCCACATTAAATATTGAGGTCATTCCGTAATCTTCAGGTAGCTCGATCTCGTAAGCATTTTTGCCAATTCTCTTAACTATCCTGAATGGACCATCAGCCTTTGGTTTTAATTTTTCAAATTTGTCTGGTGGAAACCTCTCATTCCTTAGATGAATCTAGACTAAATCACCTGCATTAAACTCCATATGTTTTCTGTGTTTGTTGGCAGTTTGCATGTATCTCTCATTTTGCTTTTCTATGATTGCTTTAACACCCTATGCAGCTTCTTTATCTGCTTAACTCTCTTATCAGCATCTCCACTAAATTGCTTAGTTTTCGAATGAGGGACCAAGTCTAAAAGACCAGTAGGATTAGCACTATAAACAACCTCAAAAGGACTCTTACCAATGCTATGATGCATGGAACAACTGTAGGCAAACTCAATTTGTGGAAGAATGAGATCCCATTGCTTAATGTTCTTGCCAACATAGCTTCTAAGTAAGTTTCCCAAGCTTCTGTTCGTTACTTCAGTTTGCCCATCGATTTGTGGATGATGCGAGCTGCTAAAATTCAAGGAAGTACCCAGCTTCCTCCAAAAAGTTCTCCAAAAATGACTAATAAATTTTGAATCTCGATCAGACACCATAGTTCTTGGAATACCATGCAATTTAACAATCTCCTTAAAATATAAATAAACAATATGAGATGCATCATTCAATTTATTGCAGGGAACAAAGTGAGCCATTTTTGAAAATCTGTCAACAACAACCATGATAGAATTCTTATTCCTTTGAGTTCTTAGCAGTCCCAAAATGAAATCAAGACTCACATCCTCCCATGGAGCATTTGGCACTGGCAATAGAGTGTATAAACCAGAATTTTGACTTATACCTTGCTTTGATCCATCATGATTTCATTTTTTGAAACAACATACCCTAAAAATACCACTCTGTGAGTAAAAAAGTCACACTTCTTCATATTAGTATAAAGCTTTTGCTGTCTCAAAATAAAAAAGATTTCCTTAAGATGATTCATATGGTCCTCTGCACTCTTGCTGTACACCAATATATCATCAAAGTAAACCACAACAAAAGTCCCAATGCATGGCTTAAGTATATGATTCATAAATCTCATGAAAGTGTTAGGAGCATTAGATAGCCCAAATTCCATAACCAACCATTCATATAAGCCTTCTCTAGTTTTAAATGTTGTTTTTCACTCATCTCCAAGCCTCATTCTTATTTGATGATAGCCACTCCTCAAATTAATTTTAGAGAAAATAGAAGCACCACACAATTGATCAAGTAAATCATCTAATCTTGGAATGGGAAAACGATAGTCCACTGTGATTTTGTTGATTGTGCGACTGTCCATACACATTATCTAAGAACCATCTTTCTTAGGCACCAACATGGTTGGAACTGTATAAGGAGTCATGCTCTCCCGAATTAACCCCTTTTTCACTAACTCATCCACTTGCCTTTGAAGTTCTTCATGCTTCTTGGGACTCATTCTGTATGCTGCCTTATTAGGTAGAATAGCCCCCGGAATAAGATCAATATGATGCTGGATGTCTCTCAAAGGTGGAAGGCCATGTGGAATCTCTTTCGGTATAACATCTTGAAACTCCTCCAGGATTGGTTTCATGATTGCTGGTATCTCCTTGTGTTGTTCATTCTCCTCTACTACTACTAGAGCCAAAATATGACCATCGCTGTCTAATTCACCCTTGCATTCACCATAGGACATAAAAGCGCTAACTTCCTTCTTTGGTGCACTAATTTCAGAAGGTTGTAATGGAGCTAAAATAATCTTCTTTTCATTCACCTTAAAAGAATAAGTATGTTTGTAGCCATCATACCTATCATAATGCCAAGGTCTTCCCAACAACAAATGACAAGCATCCATAGGAGCAACTTCACACCATACTTCATCTTTATAATACTTGCCAATAGAAAACGAAACTAAACATCTTTTAGTTACCTTGATATAATTTCCTTTTTGGAGCCAATATAATTGGTAGGGATGTGGATGAGGGATTGTGTCCAACTTTAGCTTCTGCACCATCTCCAAGGATACCACATTCTCAAAGTTGCCACTATCGATGATCACCATGCATACCTTGCCAAGAGAAGTGCATTTAGTGTGAAACACATTCTTTCTCACCCAACTTTCATCCTCGGCCACATAGGACACTTGTAAGCTACGTTGCAATACAATAGACAAACCATGATTAGCATAAGTAACCTCTTCCTCATCATCATCGTATTTTGGTTCGTCGTCGGCTTCATCTTCTTTTCCATCACTATGATCTTCAACCAACGTAACAATTCTTCTATTTGGACAATCTGAAGCAATATGCCCAAAACCATAACATTTGAAGCATTTTCGACCACTTGGCGTAGAAGAATTAGGTGTTTTTTTGTTGCCAGTAGATTCTTCACCCTTGTCTTGCACCTTCGATATCACCTTGCTTTGGACAGTAGGCTTGGAACTTCCTCCTTTTGTATAGCCTTCTTTTGAACCGTACCGAGAATTCTTTTCAAACTTCTATTGCTTTTCAATTTTTAAAGCCAACTTGCTCACATCATTTAAAGACCAATATGACTGCAGTTGAACCACTTTAGCAATATAATATTTCAGACCTCCTAAGTATCTTGCAATGGCTTGCTCTTCCAGTTCCACAATCTCTCCTTTTAACATGAGATTATCGAATTCTGCTGTGTACTCCTCCACACTAAGATCTTTTTGCTTGAAATTATGGATTTTGAGAAAGATCTCTTGCATATAATTGTGAGGTAAATATTTTCTCTTCAGCTCCTTTTTCATTTTCTCCCATGTCACGATCTTACTCTTCCTCTCACGTTCTCTTTTTTTTTAGATTTTCCCACCAAAAAGATGCATTCCGTTTAAGTTCAAGTGCCACAAGTTTTACCTTATTTTGTTCTGGTGGTTCATGAAAATAAAAAATTCTTTCCACTGTATTAAGCCAATCAATAAAGTCATCAACATTAATTTTATCTTCAAACTCCGAAATATCCAATCTTGGGTTGTATTTGTTCTGCCACACGTCTTGGATTGCATGTCTTGCCCGAAATCTTCTCGACTCCCTTGGGTAAGGAGGTGTATCATCATCAAAAGTAAACTCTTAGATATCATTTTCATGCTGGTTGTTTCTACTTCGAATTTCTTCAATTATTTCATTTTTTTCTTGTAGACTACGCAGCAATCTTCGTAGTTGTAGCCTCAATGACTCAGCATCATTTTCATGACAACTACCTTCATCAACTATATCTTTTCCATTCTACCTTGCCATGATCTCTAGCCTTTAGCTCTGATACCAAACTGATACCAGGGGGAAAAATACAGAATGAATTTCGGAAGAAAGCTAATAGTAGGAAAGGAACGAATTCACGATAAAACTTTAATAAGATTGAAAAGAAAGCTCACCACCAAGTTTAAAATCATAAAGGGATACAGAAAGTTCACCATCCCAAGGAAATTAAACAATGATACAGAATTGGAAAATAAAAGACTTACCACTCAAGGAAGCATCCAAGAGATACAGAGTTTAAGAGAGAACTCCAAGAGAGCTTCTGCCAATATCATCAGTTTTTAAACCCTTTTTAACCCTAGAACACCAAAATAAGTACTAGTGCCTGAAACAACCCTTCATGCATAGGGAATTTCGAAATTAAGTGTTTTACAACTAGTAACCAACTTCTTTAAAGCATTCCTTGGTCATGAAGAAAAGCACCTTAAAATAGCTGTAACTTTATTTAAGGAATGTGCTAATGAGCCGTCATATTTGAGTGGGCTGAGTTGAAAACTATGAGGCAATATTGTGGGCTGAAAACAATACCATAGCATCAGCATGGTCCATATGAGCAGATTGTAGCAAATTAGGCATTCTCGTATCAATGACTGACATGAAAGCTCAGATTCTAGTCTTGATAACAAGATTAGGGAGCAAAACAATATTCTAATTGGACTTTGTTTTTAATTTCGTGCTTATGCCAAAGAAAAAAAACCATATATCTACCAAAGAAAATAAAAATAAAACTATTTCTCATCATCATATCCAAATAACTTGTCAAAGAAATTCATGAAAAGTTGGTTCCTAAGCAATATGCATTACCAAAAACATCCATGCCTTTTCTTATTCGCATTTAGTTGAAAAATGTACTTTTGAGTTCCTCATTTTGCACAAGTAAGAATTAAACTGACCTTAAAGCATATCTGTATCTGTTCTAGGACCATTTGTGGCTAAATTTATTTTTCTAGTACAATGGAGCATCATATACATCTTTCTAGCAGAAGCTGATGCATTTTCCTAATGAGACACTGAAAAGACTACCAATAATAGAGCATTCCGTGACTTTAATGAGTTTCTTTTTCATAAGACAAATGTTTAGCTAAATAAGCAACTCATGTTTATCTTGACAGTCTATTTGCTCATTTCTTTGAGGCATTAATTAAATAAGCAATTTTTATATAAATAGGGGATTGATATTAGGAGGCCCAACCTTACTATATTATGGTGTGCTTTTGTGGGATTCCATCATTGGGTATGAGTTCCTGCAGGGGAAAGTTCATGGGTCTGTCCAACTGAAAATCTTGAGATTTTGAATTAATACTGTTGAATCTAGTCGACAACTTCTTACAGTTAGTTTTAGAAAATCCTAGTATTTTACGATAACAATAATTTTCTTTATGATTTTAAGTCACTGGAGGAGCAAAGTTCTTTCAATTGTCTCTAACATATTGTTGTTTTTTAAATGACTCATTACAGTCTGACTGAGACGTTGTCTTGTGTCTAACTTGGTAATTAAAAACTTGACAGAGTATGTACTTTTTCTGTCATATATCTTCTAGCCATTGAGTGGATTTAGAGAGTAATCATTGTATTTACAACAAGAGGGAACAAGCTTTGGTTGTCAAACTGGAATTCTTGGCTTTGTTTGATATACTAGTCTATATTAATACCTAGCTTATTATCAGATTGAGTAACATTCTCTTAAAAACAAAATGTATCTATTTACTAAAGTATATTATTTTGAAGTTGAACTGGGGATAATGTTTCATATCAATTTGTCAAATGATAATGATAGTGATGATTCACATGCCCCTTTATTCTTTCGACATTTCAAGACCCCCTTAACTTCTGAAGTGCTGGTTTTTGGAATTTTGCTTGTTTACATGCACTTTTTTGGTGCCTACTTCAATAATATGGATAAAATCAGTAGGTGTGACATTGTGATTGTTCTTTAACTGTTATATCACTTGGTGGAATCTCAAGTAAACTGTCATTTTATTTATTGGGAATGTTAGGTTCTTCTTATTAAGTTTTGGTGCAACAATCAACGTGAAATGTTGCAAATTTTCAGTTACCATGTGATAAAATAAAAGTTACCATTTGATGATGATGTTTCTTATGCATCAAAAGCCTTTGTTAAGTACTTTGAGAAAGAACTAATAGGAATACAAAGAATTTACATCTTCTGCAACTGCCATAATAAGTGCATCTATTTGGATGCCTTTATGCTGTATAATTCATTGCAAGTACTTCCATTGGTACAAATTGTGTCTTTCTTAGTTCTCATTCCAAAACTAGCAATCTCAGATCAGTGCGTTGTGTCAACTTATTATATTTATTTGATGAGTGCTTCTTATTGTAACATAATCATGAGATCAAGAGGAGATAATCTTGCAGAACTGCAAAATATGAGGAGCTGGTTGATGTGGGAAAGAGGTTTCTTATTGGATTTCATGGTTCGATAGGTATGTCTACTCTTTTATATCTTTATAGATGCATACCATTTAGTAGATCTGTGGAAGGGTGAGGTTTTGATCCTGTACAATTTCGGAGTTCTAAATCCTGATGGGGTTATAATTTAGAGTCTCAGATTACTGGTATTTAGAAACACCTCAAAGCTTGAAAAAGATTATTGTCACTGTTTACTAGCCATGCTTTATATCTATATAGTACGCTGACAAATTACTATTTGCTTGTGTCTTCCTTTCTTATTCTAAATGCTTTTTTGTCATGATATATATACCCATGGTGCCAAGGTTCTATATTTCAGCTCTGGCACAGACCACCGACTTGCTCGGTTCTGATCTGTGTTCATGTGCCGGCAAACGATATGCCGACATGCACTGTGGTCCCAAGAAAAGATGGGGGTGGGAGGAGGGGGAGGGAGGAGGAGAAGATGAGGAGGAAAGACAGGACAAGAGGAGGTGGAAAGAAAGGGGACGAGGAGTCTGCAGTGGCAAAGGAGGAGAGTAGTACCAGGCTTGTTGATGGCATTAGGTTGTAGACTGTGGGCGGTGTCATGGAGGTGAGCACAAGGGAGATGGAATTGGGTGGGTTATGAGATCAGAGTTGATTAAAACAAAAACTGAACTAGGCTTATCACATGGTTCAAGCCCGTTGTCAGGCCCAAACCAGCGGAGCTGTACACCAAATGTGGATCGTCTGAAGTTGAGCAGTCCGCAACTGCGCATTTCAGTTGAGGCCCAGATTTATATGTACCACATGACATGTACCAGTTCAGGCGAAATGTTAAAATTGCTTGTTGCACCAAATGTAGATTGTCTGAAGTTGAGCAGTCCGCAACTGCGCATTTCAGTTGAGGCCCAGATTTATAAGTACCACATGAGATGTACCAGTTCAGGCGAAATGTTAAAATTGCTTGTTGCTCTTTTCTTAGGTGCTGGTTTTCTGGCTTAATTAACTTGTTCCTCTTTTTTTGGTCTTTTTACTTGCTTAATCTTTGTTTTATTTCTCTTTTGATTTCATATCTTCTGAAAATGCTAGTCCCTGCCTTTTTTGATAAAACATGAATAATATGCTTAGAAATTTGCTCTATTCTGCAGTTACAATTCTATCTTACAGATGAAGTTCATATTTTTTATGTTTTTCTTCTTTTGTACAGAAAAGTTTAGGAGTTCAGTATTTCAGAAGCAATCAGAGAATGTTGCTGTCACAATTGGTGCCAATTGGAATGAGCGAATGAAGGCTTATGTTGAAGCAGGGTACAGACATCACCAAAAAAGTGTACAAAATATATCTAACTGTAAGTTGCTACTTGCCACATAAACTAAACAGGACCAAAGTTGTTTCAATAACTACTGAAGGTATACAATTACTGTATGTTTCAGTATAAATCAAGAACTGAATATATTTTTCCATATGAAGTTGCTTTAATGGTGCATCATAACTGAAGATAATCAGCAACACTTGGCATCATTGGCACAAAAATTATCAAACATATCTGATCAGCCATGTTGAAGTTGCTTTAATGGTGCATCATAACTGAAGATAAGCAGCAACACTTGGCATCATTGGCACAAAAATTATCAAACATATCTGATCAGCCATGTTGTTGTGTTAGCCAAGCCTTTGGCATGGTTGCCTTGATACATGCCTACGTCTTTGTGGAATGGTATATTCCAACCATGCCAATCGGCAAACAATTCCTTGTTTGATGCAACCACAAAAGTGAATCATAGATATTTCAGTGTTTCTTATTACATAACTATATCAAATGATGCAAAGACTAGACATCTTGGATTATTTGTACAAATAACTTAATCATGACCTTGGAAACTATATCCTTTCACAGAAGATCCATCAGATTCATATCCAAATGCATAACAATTTAGAGACAGAATTGAGATATTTCTCTTAAGGAGATGGACATTAACTTATTCATGTAAATTCAAACATATAATTTCAGTAAAAAAGCTTGAACACATGATAATAATATGTGGCTCTAGTAACCAGTAACCACAGGTCAAAAATGCTACTGTCATTCCTTCCTTTTGTCAATACTGTGGTTATTTGCTTATTCCAATTATTGAAACAAAAGTCGGGGACGTTTCGGTTTCCAAAAGTGAAACAAGACGGTGATCCGATCCAAGAGGTTCCAATCAATATGGGGTTTGGGGAAGGTTAATTAATGTACAAAACTTTATCCTTACAAGCAAGGATTGATAAATCGAAGCGTACGACTCGGTATGGGTGGTATGCACCAGTCTGACAGAGGACCTATACGAGTGGTTGTTAGGATTCCTTTATTTTTTGAGCTTTTGAATAATGTTTTGTTGAGTTTGTTTAGTTCGGTAAGAGTTGGATAGGGGTTTATTTAATATTTATTTATTATTAAGAGTCCAAGTCCTAGTGGACTCTGAGTGGAACTTTATAAATAGGGATGTATCTGTTTCTTTTAACCTATCAATGAAATATTATATAGTCTTTTAGGAGGTCGAGGATCATCCCTTTTCTCCCTCTTCTTCTACGATAAAACCCTAGGGGTCTTATCATTTGGTATCAGAGCAGCGATCCTCGGTGTTCTCGCTGTAATTTCTTATAACACTTCGCCGCAGCCATCATCATCAAAAAAAAAAAAGAGAAAAGAAGAAGAAGTCGTTGTCACATCCCGGATTTATAAAAAGAACAATAAATCAGTAATTTATTATTCATAATTTACATAATAAACTCTTTTTTTTTTTCATTTTTGAATTCAAATCCTTGTCTTTACAATAATAAATATTCTATTAATTAGAAAATGACCACATCTTCTTGGTAGGGTCACAAGTTTCTTCCACCCAAGCTTCCGATCTATTACACAGTAGTAGATTACTCTGAAAATAAGTATAAGATAAAAACATATCAACAACCACACATGTTGGTAGGAACCTCAGAAAGATCATAAAAATAATCTTCAATATTCATGAAATATAAACAAATATCAATAATTCAATAAGAAAATATATCGATTCATCATAAAACTTATGCATAAGAAAAATGATGCATTAGTTTTTGTTATAAAGAGAACTAATGTTATACAAGCACAATGAAGTGTTTTCCCATTTGCTACCCACAAGAAGTGTGATTGCTGTTAGGTTTCTCTTGGAGATGGAGCGAAAGAAAGTGTAGCATTGGCTAAATGGGTCATTGAACCTCAAGTCTAGCTGTAGTATATTTAATAAATTTATAAAACAAGATGAGCAAGTCTTGCAACTCACAGATGAGACCTAAAATAACATAGGACTTGATGTCTTGGTACAAAGATTAATGTAGGATATGATGCAAGGTGAAGCTCATAGAGCAAAGAAGATATATATACCTTTTTTGAGGGTAATAATGATGATTGAGAAAAGAGGGATGAAAATCTATTAAATAATTTATTAATAGAAAATGATAAATACTTGACTCCCTCTAACTTAAAGATTAACTCTCCAGGATAAGACCTCACCTTTGCATGTCTTGCACATGGTCGATTAAATTAGTTTCAAGGAAGAAGATTTCTTATTATGTTCATAACTTCAAACATCATAACATAACATGAGAAAAAGAGAAGAGACTAGCCATATTTATAGAATATATAACTGTTTGTACTTTAGATGAAATAAAATAAGTAAATATTAGAAATGAATTTTAAATTTGTTTTAGTCATTTTTTCTCTTCACTTGAAAAACATATAAAATTATAGCCAATCATCTATTGGGTAAAGATGTACTCCAAATTTGCTTATAAGATAATATGAATTTCTTGATTCTGAGTTGGGATTGGTTTTTTGGGCATGGTCTTCAATTAAGCACATTACTCTTTATCAGCTACATTTTTTAACCAAGTTCCTTATTTGCTTGGTCAATCTTAGTAAATTGTGTGGAGATTTGTTACATTCTTAAACTATTGACTCTCATCATGCGATTATGTTACATAGAAACTCGCTTTTTTTTTTTTGATTGAAACCCACAACATAAACCTTAATCCTTGAGATCAAACAACTGATGATGATTTTGAGATACATAATTGTAATGCAACTTTAGATCAACCTTAATGATAAAAGAGCTTGGCTAAACTAGAAATGATGTAAGAACTTAATACTAGTAATTTAAATAGGCGCTTGGGCGCTCGCCTAGGCGCTCGTGCGAGGCGAGGCCTGAGCTCCTCGTGTATGGACCAGGCGGTGTGCTTCAATGAGGCGCCACCTGGGCGCTCGCGCAAATCCAAGCGTCGGGCGTTTTAGGTGAGCACCCGGTTCAAATACTGAACCAGACTTTTACTCGATTTAAATAAGCTATGTTCGGTTCAATAACGCGGTTACTTACCCCCCCCCCCCCCGCAACACCCCGCGCCACACCAACCCTTGCATTGCTTTTGCCTTTGTCGCCGACGCTTTTTGCCGTAGACGCAGCGGACTGAGCCTTCCTTTGTAAAAAGAGCAAGTTGATTAGTTTAAAAGCAAGAAGTAGAGAAGTCCTAACATCTTGTGAAGTGGGAAGCTTTACAAGCAATTTAGCAAACACTTTGAGTGTAAGAGAGAAAAGAGAAGAAGGAGAAAACAAGGACTTTAGAAGGCAAAACAAATAGTTGCAAGTTCACAAACGACTGCTCACCAGGTGTCGGGCGTGATGGTAAGTTCTCGTCAAGTTAACGTGCAAACTTATGTATACCGATCAACGCCCAACACTTCCTCGAAGCCCCATCCACCCCTGTGCTACTCGGGGGGTTCTAGGGGTTTGAGATGGTTGACGTTTTGCGCGCGGTTGCGATCTGTAAAAAACAGATTGTGGCACACGAAAATGGAGCCATTTTGGGGTAGTTTTGATTGGTGCGGTGAGCGGTCGCACTGCAGCGCTACGAACTATTCTTGCTTACATTTTTCCAGCAAAAACACATAAAACTAAGGCAAAATATGCTGCCAAGCATATGTACAAGCATGCAAAAGCGACGAACGGTTCTTTGGGAAGCATCTTGCGGATCTGAGTGGTAGGTGTTCAAGTTGTTTGCGTGGAAGACATTGTGAATTTTAAACCACGTTGATAGTTGTAACTTATATGAGACTTTTCCTACCCTACTGATAATTGAGAAGGGTCCTTCGTACTTGCACACCAATCCCTTGTGCACTTTTTGCCTAAAGAACTGGAGTGATGCTAGTTGGAGCTTCACCAACACTAAGTCACCAACTTTAAACTCCTGCGATTGCCTTCCCAAGTCTACCCACTTCATCTTTTTAGCCACATTTTCCAAGTAAGCCCACGCAATATCTGCATTTCGATGCTATTCCTTCGCAAAGTAATATGCTGACGGACTACTCCCAGTATAACCGATCGCCAAGGTGTGAGGAGTCGACGGCTACTGTCCCGTAATGATCTCGAAGGGGCTCTTGTTGGACGCAGAGCTCCGTTGTAAGTTGTAGGAGAATTGGGCAATGTTTAACAACTTCACCCAATCGGTATCATGTAGTGCCGAAGATATTGCTCAAGGAGCAAATTTAGTCTTTCAGTTTAGCCATTCGTCTGGGGGTGGAGGCTTATGAAGAAGTATAACTTGGACCATAGCAATTTGAATAGCTTGGTCCAGAATCGCCCCAAGAACTAAGCATCTTGATCTTTGATGATATTGTGCGGGACTCCCCAATACTTCACCACATTCTTCATCATCAACTTGGCCGCCTTATCTGCTAAATAATGTAAGGGTGCAGCAATGAATATTGCATACTTTGAAAACCGATCAACGACCACGAGTATCAATCTGAGCCCCCTTACTGCCGGCAAGTTTGATATGAAGTCTAAGAAAATGCTCTCCCATGGCCTTTTTGGTACGAGCAACGACTCCAAAAGTCCTATCGGCTTCCGCTGCTCTATCTTATCTTGTTGGCAAGTAAGGCACGTTCAAACATATTCCTCCACATCAGTCCCCATCTTCGGCCAACAGAAGGCCCTCTCTATGAGAGCCAATGTTCGGTGAATGCTCGGATGTCTAGCCCAAATGGAATTGTGACACTCTCGCAAGAGTTCACTCCTCAAATTGTCTGCTCGAGGAACATAAACCCTATTCCCTTTTGTGTAGATGAGTTCCTCCTGGACCCAAAATCATCGTGCTTTACTTTCTTTAATTAGTTGCATCAGGGTTATTACTTAGGGATTACTGTGTAGTCCATCTCTAATCTTGGAAAGGAAGTTGGAGTGCAACTGACTTACTTGGCCTTCGCCTTCCAACTGCATAGCATTCACTGACTCCACTTTCTGACTCAACGCATCGGCCATGATATTTGCTCTTCCGGGCTTATACTCCATTGTCATATCAAACTCAGCTAGGAAGTCTTGCCATTGTACTTGCTTTGGGGAGAGTTTCTTTTAAGTTTATAAGTAACTTAGAGCGATGTTGTTCGTCCTTAGCATAAATCGCGATCCGAGAAGACGGTGCCGCTAAACTCGTAGACAGTGGATCACCACTGTCATCTCCTTCTCGTGCACCAGATACCGTCGCTTGGTCTCGTTGAGTTTGCGGCTCTCGTAAGCCACCAGGTGACCTTCCTGCATGAGTACTCCCCCAATAGCGAAGTCTGAAGCATCTGTATGGACTTCGAAGGGCTTCCTATAGTTCGGCAATTTGAGTATCAATTCTTCCAACATAGCAGTTTGTAGATCTTGGAATGCTGCTTTGCATTTGTCGGACCATCACCAAGGCTGCTCCTTTAGCAACTCTGTCAGTGGAGCTGTGCGCTTCGAATATCCAGCTTATGAAGCGCCGATAATAGTTGACGAAACCAAGGCAGGATCTCAGTTCCGACACCTTCTTTGATGTTTGCCATTTTGCCACAGCTTGCACATTTGATTTATCCATCTAAATGGAACCGTTGCCAATTCGATGCCCCAAGAACAAAATCTCCGTCCGAGCAAAGTAGCACTTCTCCCTTTTCATGAACAAAGTGTTCTTCCTGAGAACCTTGAAAATTGTTCGAAGGTGCTCGATATGCTCCTCGAGTGTTTGGCTGTAAACGACGATGTCATCCAAGTAGACAATCATAAACTTGTCCAAATACTCCTTGAATAGTTAGTTCATAAGAGTGCAGAATGTGGTCGGAGCGTTGGTTAAGCTGAAAGGCATAACCAAAAACTTAAACGCTCCATACCTGGTTACGCAGGTAGTCTTCGCTTCATTGCCTTCAACAATGCACATTTGCTAGTACCCCGACCGAAGGTCGAGTTCTAAGAAATACTTTGTTTTGCCCAGTTGGTCGAACAAGTTGCGATGAGCGGGATGGGGTACTTGTTCTTCATCGTTACCTTGTTGAGGGCTCAGTAGTCGACGCATAATTGGAGGCTCCCATCTTATTTTTTTTAGAAGAGGATTGGAGCTCCGAATGGTGCTTTGGAACTGCGGATGAGACCACCGCTTAGTAGTTCATCTAACTACTTCCTGAGCTCTACCAACTCTAGAGGGGCCATACAGTATGGTGGTTTCGCTGGAGGCTTTTGCCGAAGGCTTCACTTCCTGCTCTAGCTCGATATGATGATCCATGCCTCTGCGTGGTGGCATAGTTTTTGCCACCACAGCAGGTTCATGAATGACCTTCCCGTCAAGTGTCTCCAACTTTATAATGGCCACGAAAGTTAAATTCACCTTTTCGTACCCCATTCTTCAGTTGTAATGCATCAAGCTATTGTTGGTCCTTAGTTCCTCCTTGAGAAACAGGAACCACGTAGGGGTCGTTGCCTCCCATTAAACATAGGGAGTTTAGGAACGACATTGGCACCAACTTTGCCGCATGCATGAATTCCATTCCGAGAATCACTTGAAAGTCGTCCAGTGGCACCGCCATCATGTTTGTGCTTCCGCTCCATGTCCCAATCTTGATGGGCACTGCCTTTGCCAACCCAGAGATTCGCTTAGCCTTCGGGTTCACTGCCTTGAGTTTTTCTCTAAGTTTAGCCCAAGTCGCCTTGCTTCTCTGTCGGCAATGAAATTGTGAGTGGCACTTGTGTCCACCATCACACGGGTTGTTCGACCATTGAGCTTGATGTCCACTTACATCAGCTCATTGTTCCCTGCTTTCTGTGGCTTCGTCTTTAAGCTCTCCCCCACTTGAACCCGCAACGTATTCAACAAATGCAATGCTTCTATCTGGAGTCCTTGTAACTCCTTATCGTCACTGTTGGATTCCGAACTACTCAAACTAAGGGTTTTGGTCTTGCTCTTGTCCGATTTGGGGGGGTGGATTGAAGCTATCAAGGCATTGAGTGCTTGTTTTTATGGGCACTCCCTCATCACGTGCGGTCCTCCGCACAAGAAGCATTTGCCAGGTTTTGTGGCCTTGTCTTTTGAGCTTGGTCCTTTGTGGGAACTCTTCTTCCTTTGTTCGTCCCCGGACTTCTTCTCTCGAGAATATTTTGGTGGGCGATTTTCTGAAGATTATTTCTTTTTCCTCGAGTCCTTAGAGGAAACAAAGTCATTGAGCCTTTTCGTGGCCGCAATTGCCCCGATCATATCGGTGACATTCTTTCGATGCAGTTCCTGTTGTGCCCACAGTTTTAGGCCATCGAGGAAGCTGAACAACTTATCCTTTTCGGACATGTCCTGTATGTCCAGCATTAGTGCAAAAAATTGCTTCACGTAGTCTCGAAAGGAAGTACTTTGGCGGAGTTGTCTCAACTTCCTCCTTGCAACGAACTTTATGTTCTCGGGTAGAAATTGAGTTCTCAACTCCCGCTTCAAGTTCTCTCATTTGTCCACTCAACACTGACCTTGTTGGATCTCCTCCCAACAGGTTCGCCACCAAAGTTTTGCATCTCTATTCAAATATATGGTTGCTCTCGAAACTTTGGTATCTTCATAATCGGGCCTTGTAGCTCGAAAGTACTGTTCCATGTTGAACAAGAAATTTTTGAGCTCATTTGCATCCCTAGCACCTTAGTAGCAATGCGGCTCGGGTGCCCTCAAGTTTTATGACGGCGCAACATGGGTGTTGCTCCCTCCTGCATTTAGCGCTCTTGTGAGCAATGTCACTTTGGAAGTGAGTTTCGCCACGACTTCGTGCAAATGTTGTACAGAGTCTTTGGTGTCTTTCGTCAATCGATCGACTAGGGACTCAACCTTGTCGATCCGAGATTCAACTTCTTCTTGTGAGCTCTCTACTTGAAGAAACCTTCGTTGGCCTTGGTAGAGTTCCTCCAAACTCGTTTCAAGAACATCAAGGCTAGTTTCTGCAGTTGTGAGTCTCTCCTTGTGGCTCTTTTTCTTGGTTGGTGCTCTATATTGCACCTCCTCCGCTCGCGGAGAATAGCCAACTTCTTGCTCATCATGTTCACTACCGTGCTCCTCCTGAGCAACTCCAATAGCATGCGAGCAAGTTTGCACTTGCAGCCCACTTGCGGTTGCTTAGAGCAATGGTCTGGCTTGCCTCATCTTGCTCGATTTGCCACGATGCTTCGCCATGGTGAGATTGCAATGTTTCTTTGTTATTTGTTCGAATTGCTTGCCTGCTCTGATACCACAATGTCACGGACTTAGTTGAAATTGCCTAAGTCATAAGGCACCCTTACGGTAAAGTCATGGACTCAGTTGGAGTTGCTTAAATCGTGAAGCACCCTTGCACCAACTTCTCGTACTTAGTTGGGATTGCCTAAGTCATAAAGCGTCTTTATGGATATGCATCTGCAAAGGGTTAACCAATTTGCAACCTCACCCAGGTCCCGTAAGACCTATAAAAAGAGCAAGTTGATTAGTTCGAAAGCGAACGGCGAACAAGTCCTACGTCTCACGAAGAGGAAAGCTTTACAAGCAATTCAGCAAACACTTCGAGTGCAAGAGAGAAAAGAGAGGAAGGAGAAAACAAGGATTTTAGAAGGCAAAACGAATAGTCGCAAGTCCACAAATGACTGCTCATCGGGTGTCGGGCACGATGGCAAGTTCCTGTCAAGTTAACGTGTGAACTTGTGTATACCGATCAATGCCCAACACTACCCCGAAGCCCCATCCACCCCTGTGCCACCTAGCTCAGTCTGTTTGATCTTGCTATTGCGTTTTTTCTGTCCAAATATCTATGAAATTTTTACGACAGCTTTGACACTTCATAACAGCGGATTTCCCTTTGGTTTCGTCAAAAAATTCTCAATATAAACCACTGATCTTTTACGTCCAAACTGCTACACTTTAGACGTAAAAATCTGCTGCAGTACCTTTCCGTGATCCTTAATTCTTCCGAACCTTCCACCACCTATGCCATTAACTCGTCAACAGAAAAAAGACAAGGACATCTCTGATATATAGGCATATGCTATGACTTCTCAAGATCCAATTGATGCCAAATTTGAAGCATTGGAATCTCGAATTGAATCGCGGCTTGAATCGTGCTTGGAGGACAAATTGCGCGCTTTGTTTGCAGAATTCAGAATTGGACAACCGCCGAGTCCAACCAAATTTCAATGAGAGTTCAGAGAGGCCTTTAGAGAAGGAGGGATAGCCCTCGGACATGCTGCAGCCACGCATGAGGGTGGACTTCCCGCGATGGGAAGAAGGAGACCCGGCGGGGTGGATTTCGCGTGCCGAACATTACTTTCGCTACTACCAAACGTCGGATGATGCTATGGTGGAAATTGCTATCATCCATCTTGAAGGAGATGCTATTCAATAGTACAATTGGCTATAATACAATCATGGGGCTCCAACGTGGAATCAATTTAAGAACGCACTGCTGAATCGTTTTGGACCTACGAAGTATGAAAATATCGATGGCCAACTCGCAAAGATTCGATAAACCTCTACGATTCAAGAGTACCAAACCAGGTTTGAGAAGCTATCTTACCTTGCTTGTGATTAGACTGACCGTCAATTGTTAGGAACATTCATCGAAGGACTCAAGCTAGAGATAAAAGGGGAGGTTAAGGTGTGGCAGTCCCGTACCGTGACAGCTACGATTTCTTTCGCCCGAATACAAGAAGAACGACTCAACCAAGATGCTCGGAGGATGAGATCCTCTCCGAGCCCCGTGGCATATAAACCTCTTTCTGCTCCCAGTCGTCCTTCGCTGCAAAAAAAATTGACAAGAGAACTACGTGACCGATCAGCAAAGGGTCTTTGTTGGCATTGCGACGAGCCGTGGAACCACGATCATCGCTGCAAAAGGGGCCGCCTCCTACCGATTGAACCTCTTGAAGACATGGAGGAGGAGATCCAAGAGCATGAGGAAGAGGTCGCGGATAAAGAACAGCACTCGGTTGATATTACAATGCATGCCTTTGCCGGTTATGCGAACTCGCAAACGATAAAAGTGGGAGGACTTCTGAAGCAACAACCTATCACCGTTCTTATTGACACCGGGAGCACTAATAATTTTAGGAACAACAAGGTTGCTGTCCGGATGGCCTTACCTATTGAGAATTACAGTAGGTTTGACGTTAAGGTCGTCGACGGACGAATTTTGAAGTGTAATCATAGGTGCTCGTGGGTGAAACTATTACTGCAGGACCAAGAGATAATTGCAGATTTCTTCCTCCCTCTTGATGATTATGAGGCCATGCTCGGTATTGAATGGTTGACGACATTAGGTGATGTTTCCTGGAACTTTACGAAACTAATTTTGAAATTTTAAAGTAAGAGGAAACATGTGATACTGCACGGGAAACGTGGGAGCGATGTAACGACGATTTGTAGACAACGAATGGAGAAGGTTTTGCACAAAGCATGCAGCGGCTTTTTGGTATAACTTGAGCAGCAAACTAAGGGAGAGCCAATAGAATTTGAAGATCCAAACCTACTTCCTTTGCTTGCTGAATTTTCAGATATATTTGATGAACCGCGCAACCTACCTCCTACCCGTCAGCATGAATATTGTATATCGATTCTTCCGGTCATACCTCTGGTAAATACTCGGCCATATCGGTATCCATATCTCCAGAAGGATGAAATAGAAAGGATTGTAAAAGAGATGCTCGAAACAGGAGTTATTCGGCCAAGTCGTAGCCCCTACTCTTCACCGATACTCCTCGTACGAAAGAAGGACGAAACATGGCGAATGTGTGTTGATTACCGAGCTCTCAACGACATAACCGTTAAGGACAAATACCCTATTCCAGTAGTAGATGAATTGATTGATGAATTAAAGGGAGCATGAGTATTCACAAAGCTGGACCTTCGATCCGGGTATCATCAAATACGAGTGTGCGAAGAAGACATAACGAAAACCGCCTTTCGAACGTACAACGGCCATTACAAATTTTTGGTAATGTCCTTTGGTCTCACCAATGCTCCCTCCATCTTCCAGAGCCTTATGAATGATATTTTTCGAAATTATCTTCGTAAGTTTGTGCTGATTTTCTTCGACGATATCCTTATTTACGGCGTTTCTATTGAAAGTCATTTTCAGCACTTACAACTTGTTTTGACGATTTTGCGAGAACATGTTCTTTTTGTCAAAAAAATCGAAGTTCAACTTTCTTCAACAGAAGGTGAAATATCTAGGGCATATCATATTAGAGGAAGGTGTGGCGGTGAATCCTTCCAAAATTGAAGCAATGCAGAACTGGCCGACCCTGAGGAACATAAAATCGCTACGCGGCTTTCTCAGTTTAATAGGCTACTACCGTAAGTTCATGAAAAACTATGGAAAGATCAGTGCACCCCTTACTTCCTTGCTGAAAAAAGATGCTTTCCAATGGTTGGACAAAGCCACCATCGCCTTCGACGAACTTAAAGCCGCAATGACGACAACGCCCGTACTAGCGCTACCTGACTTCGGCAAGACTTTTGTTATTGAAACTGATGCCTCCAGAGTCGGAATTGGTGCTGTACTAATGCAAGATGGCCGCCCCCTCACTTATACCAGTAAGGCGTTATCTCATTCCCATCTCAAGATGACTATTTATGAAAAGGAGATGCTCGCGATTGTGCATACGGTGGCCAAGTGGAGATCGTACTTGATTAGGCGACGCTTTCAAATCAAGGCCGACCATAAAAGCCTAAAATATTTCTTGGAGCAGAAGATATCTTCCTCCGAGTAGCAAAAATGAGTAATAAAGGTTCTTGGATATGATTATGAAATAACTTACAAAAAGGGGAAAGAGAATGTTGTTGCAGGTGTGCTTTCGCGGCTACCCGAGCAAGCTACATTTTCGATCGTTTCACTTCCGACCAGCGATCTCCTTGAGGATATTAAAAGGGAATGACAGGAAGATCCAGAGACCAGTAAGATTATAAAAAAATTGGAAGAAGCACCAAGCTCCATGGCTCATTACAGTTGGGACTCAAAAGAATTGCGTTATAAGGGACGCATTGTGCTTATGCCAAATGCTACTTGTATCTTCACGAGTAGATTTTGGATAGAGTTATTCCAAATGCAGGGCATTAAATTGAAAAGGAGTACGGCGTATCACCCACAAACCAATGGCCAGACTGAAGTGGTGAACAGGTGCTTGGAGACATACCTCATATGCTTCACCAGTGACCGACCAAAAGAGTGGACAAAGTGGCTTCCCTGGGCCGAATGGTGGTATAATACAACTTATCATTCATTCACAAAATGTACTCCCTATGAGGCTTTGTATGGCCGACTTCCCCCTGTGATCCCAAAATATATGTTGGGCACCTCTAAAGTGGAACAAGTAGACAGAGAACTATAAGACAGAGATAAAATGCTGAAGTTGCTAAAAGATAATCTCACTGCAGCTCAAGCAAGGATGAAACAACAATATGATCAACATAAAGGTGAAAAAGAATTTTCAATAAGAGATTGGGTCTTCCTATAGCTCCAGCTATACAAGCAAACATCAATCCAGACCAGAGCATCTATGAGGCTTTCACCTCAGTTCTATGGACCTTACCACGGATTGTGACTCGACGACAACGACCCACTACTGAAGTGCTAATACAGTGGGCGAACTTACCAGTAGAAGGTGCAACTTGAGAGAACTATGACGACTTGAAGATCAAATTCCCAAAATTCATGGATCGTCAGCCTCGAGGACAAGGCTGATTTGAAGAGGGCGGGTCTGTTAGGACTCTAGCTAGGAGAGTCCTAATTGAGAGGGGCATTCATGTAAAACCTACCTAGCCGACCCCTATTAAAGAGGTGAAGAGGCCGACTAGGGTTAGGAGGTTGTTTCTTAGAGAAACATTAGGAGTTGTAAAAGAATAGAGTCTTAAGTAGGAGTCATATTAGGAGTTGGTTAGAAATATGAGTCATATTAGGAGTTGGGGTTTAGAAGCCCTATAAATAGCCATGTATTCATCCTATTTTCTCAAGCAATAGATGAATCTTTTTTGTAGTCTTTGTGCAGCAACTTAGAGGAAGGAACCCCGATAGAGTTCCAAGGATGTCGATCCCCTAAAGAGATCAACCCTAAGCTTAGAATCTGCAAGGGTTCTAATACATACAGTTAAAAGTCTACTATTAATATACTGTTAATAGTATACTATTGAGTCGATGTAAGAAGAGGTTAGTAGCGAGCAACGACAGCGGGAGCGGAAGAGGCGAGTGGTGACAGTGGCAACGGCAGCGGTAGCACCGAGAAGTGGCAGCGACAGCGGGAGCGGCGAACGACGATAGCGGTAGCAACGAGTAGCGAGAGAGGGAGCGGGAGCAGGAGCGACGAGCAGTGATAGTGGCAGCGGTGAGCAGCGACGGTGACAATGACAGCGGGAGTGGGATCGACGAGCGACAATAGTGGCAGCGATAGCAACGAGCAGTGGCAGCGGTAACAGTGAGCAGCGGGAGCGGGAGCGGGAGCAGTGACAGCGGCAACGGTAGCAACGACAGTGGCGAGCGATGACAGTGGCAGCGATAGCGGGGGCGGTAGTGACGAGTAGGGTTAGGGTTGGGAAGTCACGAGAGGAAGGCTGATATCGGTGCTTTAGTTGGTTCGATTGAACCAACTAAAGCACTGGAGACCAAACCAAACCTAAAACGCTGGTTCGGTCGCCTGGTTTAACCCGGGCGCTCGCCCGAAGCACCCAGCGCCTGGGCTCGAGCAAGCGCCCAGGCGACGCCTCCTGGAAATGAAGCGAGGCACTCGGGCCTCGCCTCGCCTCGCTCGAGCGCCTAGGCGAGCGCCCGAGCGCCTATTGAAATCACTGATTGAATCTTCTTGTGTTAAGAACTTATGTGTTCTGGTGTAATATAAGAATCTCTTAGTTGTCTTAGAGGGGTAAATCCTAGGACTGACCAATTTTTGTGCTGTATCTAACCTACTTAAACTGCAAAGACTCACTGCAACTTTGAATGGGTTCACAAGGTTATGTATTGATGAATGTGTTACACAAGGAGTGCTGCATGTATGACTAATAACTCGATTGGATGATTAACATCCTAGCGTGAGTGCAAGGGTCTTGTTCTCCATTGCTATGGAGACCTTTGAAACTGAAGGGCCTCTTGATTGTCAGGGCCTCTTGTAAAAATAAATTTGTATTTAGTTTGAAAATTGATGCTGTTATCTTTTTATCTAGATTTTATGAAGTTCTTTATCAATTGCAATTTCTTCTCTTCTTATTTTTCCATGAAAATTTTCATGACAGTGCATATTTGCGTACAGGGGCTTCAAGACCATTTAAAGAAAGGTGATTCCTTGTCCCGTTGTTATATAGAATCTGTGTATGTACCACAAATATGATCCCTATAACATAACATTTTTAAGCATAATCTTATTTTCATACTAAAATTTTCTAGATTTGCTACTGAACTACGATCTCAACTTTATCTATTTAATCTATTTTAGTTTATCTATTTTTAAGCATATTTTTGAGTTATTTTTCTATTAATTTAACAATGATGGATAATTTTAGACTCATTTTTTCTTAAACACTCACTGTTGCAGTAGAAACTTTGCTCGATGAACTTGTTTGCCTAATGGAAGATGCCAATGGTGTCACACAAGCTGCAAATCAAAGTATTACAGCTCTGTTGGATGACACTCCTAGTGAAGAAATGCTATGTCTGGTTCTTTCTTTCGAGGTAGACTGGTTACTTGATATCTTGCTAAGTAGTATTCTCTTAATTAATTTTTAGAAGGTTACCTTGGATGAAGATTATGAAGATGATGACTATTGTCTACTTTTCTTTTGGACTAATAATGATTAGAAGCAAAGTTTGCATTTTTGTACCGAGGTCACTTATTGATCAACGGCCAAACCGGTATGGGTCCCGTTAATGCCAACATACCAACACATGGTATGCTGGCATGTACCAAGGTACTTTTCTGCCAGGAGAGGGGGGGAGAAAACAGGAAGGAGGAAAGGAGGAATGGAGAAGAATGAAGAAGGGAGAAGGAAGAGGAAGAATGGAGAAGGAAGAGAAGGAGAGATGGAAATACCTAGATGAGGCAGTAGCCATGGACAATGGGAGGCAGACTGTGGACAGTGGACCATGTGATAGTGCAGAGAGAGAGAGAGAGAGAGAGAGAGAGGGAGAACCCTGCATGACATCTAGGGTTCATGACTCTTCGCGAGCCCTAAAAGGGGCCAGTCAGGTTTGGTTCAATCATGTTAAAATAAAGAAACTCAGGCCGCACGTTAGGAAGAAAAAAAAGAAAAAAGAAGAAAAACTGGATGGAACTGCCTGAAACGGTGGTGGTCCACGTCTTGCTTTGGGCTCGCACTTGTAGACCGGTTGGTATGAACTGAATCGGGCAAAATTGGATTCTTTGATTATAAGGTTATTAGGTGACAAAATTTTGTACATTTATGATTTGTTTTAACTTTTGTTGGTACCAGTGATTGAAAAAGGCGCTCGGGCGCTCGCCTAAGCGCTCGGGCGAGACGAGGCGAGGCCCGAGCGCCTCGCTAACCTCCCAGGCGGCGCGCTTCAAACAGGCGCCGCCTGGGCGCTCGCCCGAGCCCAGGCGCT
>LVTN01001204.1:60447-80667 GCA_001649415.1 Musa itinerans
ACGTGGGTAAACCCAGGCGACCGAACCAGGATTTTAGGTCTGGTTCAATCCTAGTTCAGTTGTTAGTTGGTTCAATCGAACCAACTAAACCGATATAACCCTTACCCAACCCTAACCCGCTACCGCTCCCGATCCCGATCCCGATCTCGCTGCTCGCCGCTGTCACTGCTCACAAACGCTGCCTCTGTCGCCGCTCGCGCCTCCCGCTGTTCATCGCTCCTGCTCGCGCTGCCGCTGCTCGCGGCTGTCGCTCCTCGCGCCTCCCGCTGCTCGTCGCTGTCGCTGCTCGCGCCTCCCGCGAGTCCTCCTGTTGCTCGCGCCTCTTGCCTCCCGTGAGCCCTCCAGCTGCTCGCGCCTCCCGCTCCCTTTCCCTTTCCCGCTGCCGCTTACTGTTAATATTAAGTTTATTTGAATTTTGAAATGATTAATTTTCAATACTGTTAATATATTAATAATATATTATTTTGATTTTAATGTTGTTAATTTTTATTTATTTGAAAATTTTATTTTCAACATTAATTTTTATTGTTTTGAATTTTGAAACTTTTTGTTAATGTGACATTGTGATTTTGTAACTTAGATTTTCTTAATTTAATAATATATTTTTATTTAAATAATTATATTTATTAATTATATTACATATTTTTATATTTTAGCGCCTCGCTTCGCTCGGGCGAGCGCCTAGCGCCTCGGGCGTTTTTGGACCTTGGCGCCTTTTGGCGCCTAGCGCTTTTTAAATCTTTGGTTGGTACATATGTATAAGTTTCAATGTTTGGTATTTGTACTCGGAATGTCATAGAGACAAATTAATGTAAAGAAGATAAAGTGTCTCAACCATATATGGCTTGTAAATTTTGGATTTTATATAGATGAGGCACTTCAGAACATTTAGCTTATTGATAAGTGCATGTAATAAGTCGTAATTTCCCAATACTAGATGTAATTTGCATGAAAATAAACTGAGTTGATGGTTTTAGGCTAGTTTTCTTGGATGGGAACTCTGTAGTTTTTGTCTTTCTTGATGATTGCATGTGGTTATTATATATTTTTTAACATATTCCAGCTTGATGTAATTTGGATAAAATGCTGAAAATGTTGTAAGACCATAACACTGGTTTGCAATGTTTATGGGCATAATTCATGCAACTATTATTATTCTAGACCTGTTTCATTTTCTCTTATCAGCACCATGGCTTCTACTGTCAGATTGTTCCTGCTGTCCATGAGATGATAATCATGCTTGATTTCTTTGCCATTGATCCTCAGGATATTGAGACTATTGGCTTTAATTCCTGTATATAATAATTATAGCAAAAAACATTTCTTCTTTACTATTCCATTTGTGGATGGAATGTCACCCAAGATATAAAGGAATGTCGAGGAACATCAAGTAGAATTTTTGTTCTTAATGTGAACATCTCTCAGAAATAAATCTATCCTCTTTTTACTATGGGTTTTACTCACTAATAGTGAAAAACATAAGCTAATTTCTTGGAAATTACATACAAGAAAGGCACTAACAGAAATCAACGTTGTGTAACTGGGATTTTAAACTAAAGTGGGATTGTAGTTTTGTTATGCTATTTCAGGGGTAGGTTTCTGCATGACTATCTGTACATCACAACATGCTAAGCTCAGAAATAAGACCAATGGCTAACACACAACTCTGCAGTTAAAGTTGAGAAATATCTATCGGACATGTGGTTATGATGTGAAAGTCTGAGATCAATTAATTAATTATTTTTTTTTTGCCTCACATTTAGGCTATACGTCCTGTAGGGGAATGTGTTCCATGTGCCATTGGGATTGTTCATTTTGAGAACACCTTCTAAATCACAGGTCATCTCAACAACATTTAATTTGTGGATTGTTTATTGGGAGGATTGAGTCCCTTCCTGAATGGTTGCTCAACTTCTCATGTATTCTTACTTTTATATGTACATATTGCACATAGATATATAAGCATTTGTTTAAACATAAGTTGGATATCACTAGGATATGGTTACAGTACATGGGATAAATTGAAAAGGTCAATACCAAACATCTTAGAAAAGATACATTCAAGGAGAACGAAATCATTTTCATTGTTGAGGTCTTTTAAATTGTATAATCATAAAATGATGGGAAAATAAAGTGTTTATACTGGTGATGCGGGACATCACATGTAACCCAAGGAGAGATGTAAAAGAAAGGTAATCAAGGTTGTGTTCAAATTAATAATTTTTATTATGTTCCCATGAAATTAACATTTTTTGCTTTGTGCATTTGCTTCCATATACTTGGCCACAAAAATTATGTTTTGTGCTTTGTTACTTTACTAGGAGGAAACAATATCACAGGTCATTATAACGAGGGTCATCAGTCACATGCTGAAGCTTGACTGTGATATGCAGGTAAATGGATCCACATGTTTGTAATATTTGTTGTACTTAAGACCTTCTTATCTGACAGCTGGAATTGTTGCAGAAACACATTGTTCGGGCTCTCAACCTTAAAACATCCTCACCAGAACTAGAAAGCTACTGTCTGATGTGGGATCTGCACCCTTACATAAATGATGATGTCATGCATCTGGCATGGAGACTTGTACCACCTCAAGATCAAAGATTCTGCCACTAGTTAATGGTGACGTTGGTCAGTCAAAGAGAAGGAATTTGGTCTTTCAAGATATTTTGTTAATTATTGTTTTATTTTTTTTCTTTATTACAGACAAGGAACTCTCTTTTGTGAGTTTATTGCTTCTAGAGGTAGTAAAGTCAGATACTGTTGTAATGTTTTCTCCTTGTTCTCTGGTGCGTCAGTTGGGAGATGTGCATTATTCAGATAAAATTAACAAAGTGGATGTGAAACAGTTAAAAATAATAAGAATGGGGGGGACTTGGAGATTTAATGATGAAAGCAAGGTTTTTAAGACATTTTGTTGGACTGGGACGGTAATAGGGTACCAATATGAACTGTTTAAAAATCATTAAAAAATAACAAAAAAAACATATTTACTATGGTGGTGATGAACCAGATTAATTTACCAAAGATTGAATGTTTAAAATCTTATTTGATATTTTTGTGTCATTTTATGTCATTGATAATAATATGAATTATGTGAAAAATGAATTTTGTGAGGTACTTGCAACTTGGTATAATAATCAATCATCACTCTCCGATAAGATAGATTGGTTAACTTGATTACTCTACTGTCCTATAAAACCTCTCTAGCTCAATGTGGAAGGCCAATTGGACTAAAATATCTCATAATATTGTCTAATTGAAAATAGGGTTTGACATATTTATGTACTTTCAAAACTTGAAGATTTCCGTATAAATTTTAGCATATCATGTATGCCACTCCAAATATTTAGATTTTTTTATAAACTGAAAGGGAAAGTCTATTTAATTAAGTGTTAGATTAAAAAAATTATTTGACATACGAAAAATAAAAATAAGGAAGAAGAACCTAGGGAGGAGCAAGCCAAACACAAAGTTAAGCTCCCTATATATGTGTTTGAAATCTAACACATTAATTTTGCATTAATTCGCTGACCAGTAAGGTGTCCGAGATGAGAGAAAGTAAAAACTAAGAAATTATGGATGTTATGCCTTGGGCATCAAAGATATTCAGGAAAGAAGTTCTATTCAATTATTTGCTTTGTGCAATTCAATTCTTTTCTTGGGGCATCCAAGATATTCAGGAACGAAGTTTGATTCAATTTTTTGGACCCAGCTAACAACACACTGCATTCATGACAAGGATAAATAACAAAGATGAAGAATCAAGTCATGAATGTCAAAATACCATATATCATTTTTGACAAATTTCTTTTTTTGTAAATAGAAAGCATGATAGGAAACATTCTTGATTAAAAAAAAGACTCAAGTTATAATTTCAAGAATTTACAAGAAAAATCATGATTCATTTGACAAAAAGATTGTCGATTCATGTATTTGAATAAATATCTTTAAACCAACATCACTTTAACTCATCATGCATAATTTCAAAATGTAAAATCATCAAACATGATACAATCTTTTATTTTCAAAACATTCATCATTATTTTCAACTCATTCAATTTGTCAAATCAACAAAGTCCCTTTCAAGAGATTCAAAATGAAATGAAGAGATTTATCGATCTCTTGAAATGCTAGTGATTTCCTTTTTATTCCATACAAGCATGACTTTATCATTTATGCCAAATCAAAACATGCATCATGTTTAAAACCGAAAAAGAAACTTTCATTATGGCAAAGATCGATAAGCTATAAATTATAAGAATCATCATGCATAATTTTGAAATATAAACTCATTAAGCATAATCATAATACATCATTACTTTAAGCATTATATCAAAACATGGTTTCAAGTTTTCAAGATATAATATGCACAATTTCAAACTATAAACTCATTAAGCATGATATCAAACCTCTTAACATTTTCATTCAAACATCAAGCATGGTTTCATTAAACATAAGGCATCTTCAATCAAAATCAAAAAGCAATACAGAAATCAACATGATTACACATTATTGTTTCTTACAAACATATATAAGATTAATCTTATTTGGTGTATAAGCATTAGATTTATATCTAACATTTTATTGTATTTTTAGAAAACATGCAATTGTCAATATCATTTTCAAATTTACTATGGTGATCCCAATTTTTTTATTTTTTATTAACAATTTACATATAATTTTTCTAAACTAATTTAAAAATAACTCATGAAAAGCATCAAGAAATTTCAAAATAAAGCAAAAGGGTTTTGGTTACCTCGTCATTGAAAGTCGTTAAGGCGTAGTTTACCACCTCGCTTTTGTTGGTTTGTTCTTCATCTTCAGATGAACATGATTCGTCCGAAGCCACCTTGAGTGTTTTCTTCTTCTTTTGTAGTTTTTTTTTTTAGGTTCATTTTTGTTCTTTAATTCTTGTTTTAAGAATTTTTTTAAGCTTTATAGTTAAGAGTTCAAAGTCAGAGCTTTCGCTCGAGTAGTCTTCATTTGTTCTAAGTGCCAAATCCTTCCTATTCTTTGGAAGGTTGTTTTTAAGTTCGTCAAGTGCCACATAAGTCATTTCATAGGTCATCAAAGACCCAATAAGTTCTTTAATCAGAAAATAGTTCAAGTCCTTTAATTCTTGTATTGTCGTTACTTTTGAATCTCAATTTTTAGAAAGTGATCATAAAACTTTATTCACAAGTTCAAGATTCGAAAAACTTCTACTAAGAGCTTTTAGACTATTGATGATATCCATAAAACGGGTGTACATGTCTCCAATAGTTTCACTTGGTTCCATACAAAATAATTCAAAATTATGCATCAAAATATTTATTTTAGAGTCTTTAACTCTACTGGTGCCTTCATGTGTGATTTCGAGTGTGTGCCAAATGTCAAAAGCCATTTCGCAAGTAGAAACCTGATTGAATTCATTTTTGTCTAAGGCGCAAAATAGAGCATTCATAGCTCTAGCATTTAAAGAAAAAGATTTTTTCTCCAAATCATTCTAATCGTTCATTGGAAGAGAAGACCTTTGAAATCTGTTTTCAATGATATTCCAAATATTGAAATATAAAGAAATCAAGAAAACTCTCATTCAAGTTTTCCAATAAGTGTAGTCCGTCCCATTGAACATGTGAGGACGAACGATAGAAAAGCCCTCTTGATTATTGAACATAGAAGGACGAATGATAGAGTAACCCTATTGAAAGCCAAAAAGAGTCATTTCTCTTAGTTGTTAAACCAAATGAGAAAAACCATGGCTCCAATACCAATTGTTAGGATCGAGTCCGCACTAAGAGGGGGGGATGAATTAGTGCAGTGGATAAAAACTACGTCGATTTAAAAAACTTTATATGATAAAATTCAATTTTGGAAATGTGTTTAACTTGAAAGCCCATTCGTAAGTGTAGTGAAAGTAGTAAGTAAGTAAGGCAGTTTGCAGTAAAGGTGAATTGCACAAATGGAAATGCAAACTATATTATAGTGGTTCGGTCATTGTGACCTACATCCACTCCCGATTCCTCTTCCGTCGAGGCCACCGGCATCCACTAACGATCTTCCTTCAATGAGCAAAGATCAACTACCCTTACAACTCGATTCTCCTTTTGACAAGTTCAGGAGAGAACCTTTACACCCCCAGTTACTCCTCCCTAAACAGAATTCTAAACACTTAGGCTAGAGGAGAACTCTTAAGATTATAACAACATTTTTCCCAATTTGTGTACTCAATTATTGTATATTTTAAGGGATGAGAGGAGTATTTATAGGCCTCAAGTGGATTCAAACTTGGAGCCTAAAAATATTTCATCCCAGGTCCTTTGGGTACTGGTGGTACCACCGCCTGTGCTAGGCGGTACCACCGCCTGCAGCATTGACACTAGGCGGTACCACAGCCCAGTCTGGCGGTACCATCGCCTGACACCCTACCATTAGGCGGTACCACCACTTGATAGTCTCTCGGAGACTGTGTCTGGGCGGTACCACCACCTAGACTGGCGGTACCACTGCTTGACACAGTCTCAGAGACTATGCCACGACGGTTCCACTTGTTGGGTCACTATTTGGGCCTTTCACTTGGCCCAACACAGCCCAAACTTAGGCCCAATTGGCCTCTAATTGAGTTGGCCCAATTCCAACCCAATTATATACTAACTATAAATTTTAAGGCATACACTAAGCTAAATAAGTCCAGTAAGTCAGGTTTCTTCTGGCGAGCTTCCAACGATCTTCCGATGATCTCTCGACAATGTTCCAATGGACTCCCGACAAGGTCCTGGACTTCACAATGATCTTCTTGGCAAGTTTTGACGAGCTTCTTTGGCAAGCTCCTAGATTCTCGGTCAATTCCAATAGAACTTCAGATGAATGTTTGGACTTTCGATGAACTCTCAAACTCCCAACGAAATCTCGTTCTTGACTCTGGGACTTCATTCTACTTTATGCCTTGATCGCTATCGTAGTTACTCCTATACACTTAAAACCTACTTCGATCTAGACAATTATTACAAAGCTTGAATCAAATATTGTCCAGCATGTCATTGGTTCATCGATGCTTCGTTCGATTCTTTGGCACATCGTCCTCTCTTATGGCTTATTGCCCAATTGGCCAGTTGACATCCGCAACTCTGATTTCTGTTTTAATTGTATTTTCTTGATCGAAGCTTCTTGCGTCACTCAAAACGTAATTCAAATCATAAACACTATCAATTGGTTTCATCATCAAAATATGATATTCAATATATACACCTATCATCAATCATCACCTCCCAGCTCACACTTCTTGTTAATCATTACTCCTAATCCGCACTCTTGATCGTCGCCCCATATTTTGCACTTGTCGTCGATTATCCCTCCCCTACGTGTGCTCTAACCTCACTTGTTACTCTCTTATTATTATCTAGAAGAAGAAAAATAAGAAGAAGAAGAGAAGGAAGATGAAGAAAAAGAAGGAAAAGAAGAGAAGAATAGGAGGAGGAAGAGGAAGAAGATAATATTTATGTTTATTTACCAAAAGATAGTTTTAAAATATTAAAAAATTTTAAAATAAGAATATAAACAATAAATAGGAAATTATAAATAATAATTTTTGAGAAAAAAGAAAATAGGTACCATCTGAAAAATACCTTTAAAAAGTTATTTTTCAGAAAAATCGATATATATATATATATATATATATATATATATATATATTTGAGAATTTATTTGTTCTCTTTTGTGTTCTGAGAGCAAGTTTTGACGAGCTTCTTTGGCAAGCTCCTAGATTCTCGGTCAATTCCAATAGAACTTCAGATGAATGTTTGGACTTTCGATGAACTCTCAAACTCCCAACGAAATCTCGTTCTTGACTCTGGGACTTCATTCTACTTTATGCCTTGATCGCTATCGTAGTTACTCCTATACACTTAAAACCTACTTCGATCTAGACAATTATTACAAAGCTTGAATCAAATATTGTCCAGCATGTCATTGGTTCATCGATGCTTCGTTCGATTCTTTGGCACATCGTCCTCTCTTATGGCTTATTGCCCAATTGGCCAGTTGACATCCGCAACTCTGATTTCTGTTTTAATTGTATTTTCTTGATCGAAGCTTCTTGCGTCACTCAAAACGTAATTCAAATCATAAACACTATCAATTGGTTTCATCATCAAAATATGATATTCAATATATACACCTATCATCAATCATCACCTCCCAGCTCACACTTCTTGTTAATCATTACTCCTAATCCGCACTCTTGATCGTCGCCCCATATTTTGCACTTGTCGTCGATTATCCCTCCCCTACGTGTGCTCTAACCTCACTTGTTACTCTCTTATTATTATCTAGAAGAAGAAAAATAAGAAGAAGAAGAGAAGGAAAATGAAGAAAAAGAAGGAAAAGAAGAGAAGAATAGGAGGAGGAAGAGGAAGAAGATAATATTTATGTTTATTTACCAAAAGATAGTTTTAAAATATTAAAAAATTTTAAAATAAGAATATAAACAATAAATAGGAAATTATAAATAATAATTTTTGAGAAAAAAGAAAATAGGTACCATCTGAAAAATACCTTTAAAAAGTTATTTTTCAGAAAAATCGATATATATGAGGGTCGGATAATTAGCGGGGATGACAACCGGAGGACCAGACCACTCTCCATCCGGTCTCGTTTATGTTATTATATCATATATAAATATATATATATATATATATATATATTTGAGAATTTATTGGTTGGATTTTGAGTTCTGAGAGTTGCATAACCTAGAGGGCAAAAAGGAAAGGATGATATAGGTATCATCCCAGGAATCGATCGGGGAAATTCTACGAATTGGTAATTGGTTGCTGCCGCTCTCTGCTCCATCTCTCTCATAGGAGAAGTGGCGGAGGAGGATAAGGAGAAGCGACATGAGAGGAGGGATGGGGGATTCGAGCCTGCACCTCCAGGAATCCGGGTGGGAGGAGCTCCGCAAGGAAGCCAGGAAGATCGAGGGCGATCTCGATGTCAAGCTCTCCTCCTACGCCAAGCTCGCTTCCAGATTCACCCACTCTTCCTCCGGTCTAGTTCCCACTCCTCATTTTCCCTGTGATCTCACCCCATCCGATGCCTTGGATCCCACACTTCATGTTAAGCTTAAAGAATCGGAATGAAATTACCGTCATTCCCACATTTAGAGTTTTGATTTAATCCCCAATTCTTAGAACGATTGAAAATCGAATCGTGGGTGTTACGATTTCCTTGTGTGGTGATCAGATCGCAATAAATTGTCTGGCTAATACTTGTTCACATGCATGAAGCAATTCTAAACATATTCTATATGTGCTTATACACAGCTAATTAGGAAATAGGAATACAAGAAAAATTACTTTATGGCTCTAGTGATGTAATCAGATCTAGATGGTTGGAAGACTTCCAAGAACTAGGAATGAAGTTGTATGTCTATCTTTTAATGTGATTTGGAGTCAGAAATCCAAAATTTCTAGCCATTGGAATGAAGTTGTATGTCTATGTTTTAGTTTTTTCATGGGGGGACAAGTCTTGAAGCTCTTGAGCAGGCACAGCAATTTGCATGTATCTATTATTTGCATATTGATCTAGAGACTAACGATATATGATGTAAGAGAAAATATGAGAAATGCATACAATAGCAAAGTTTATTTTGTGTCGCTGTCGATGAAAAAAGTGCACACTAAGAAGATAACTATTATTATTTTGTCCAGTAAAGCATGAGCATATAACAATGTCTCCAGAAAAAGTGAACATTTGGGTTATGCATTTGATTTTCTGCTAAAGTTTCTGTGATTTTTGTTATATAGACATTACTAGATAGTGCATTTAGGCCAACACCACCACCACCCCCCCCCCAAACAACATAATAACTAGCTTAGTTTCATTATTCTTTGCACATTTACAAATACCCTGAGAAAAATGAGTTACATGTAGACTTAGTTATACTGTAATATGTGTTCCTGTATTTTCCTATCTATTATTGTCCTTGATAATCAGTTAATATCATCTCTCTACTAAAATAAAAAAGATGGGTATTCAGGTTATGGAGACAATGGATCACCCACAATAGGATCCAGCAGATCATGGAAATCCATGGAGATGGAAATCCAGTCCTTACTCGAGAAGTTACTGGATATTAATGATGCCATGAGCCGTTGTGCTGCATCAACAGCATCTACAACTTCTATAAACCAGAAACTTGCAAGGCATAGAGATATACTTCATGAATTCACACAGGTCAGTGTTTTTGCTTTTATGTTCAATACTTTGCTATATGAGCCTGACAGCTTCGTCAACTAATTTTCTACCTGAATCATCACTGCTCACTCTTCTAGAACTTGTTTTTTTATTCTGATTGAACTTTCAAGCTAAACCCTTTTTGCACAGAAAGATATTTCTTCATGCAACTACCGGATTATCAGCTTAGGTTGAAAAGGGTCTTTAAAGAATAGTAGGAAATGATTGCTATGAAAAATAAATAGCCAAAAAATATTTGGCCACAACTGAAGACTTTTTCTCACTATTATTTTACCACTATATGTAAGCTTTATGAGTGATTCTGTATGGTTGTGTATTACATGTGTACTACTTTGCTTTATACCTTGTTTGTGTAGCTGATAATTTATCCGTCTAGCTAGTTATATTTGTTGATCTAGAGAACAAATATCTGTCTTTATAAAGGAGACAATAAGGCTTGTATATCTTTGCATTGCATTTTCCTTAGGTGTACTCACCAATAAGTTCTGTTTGTCTATTAAATCCATACCAAAGATTCAAGTTATGCTCAATTATTTGAATATGTATTTATCAGATCCCACAATAGATGCATTCATGCGAATGCTGAATGATTAAATTCCATATGCTTGACTACACATTGGGTTTCCTATGTCTGTTACTGCAAACTTTTCAGTGACAAATCAATGAAATTATGAAGCCTTATGCTAAAAAGTTTTCAGAAATGTTGTAATGTCCCAATCAGTGATTGAAAAAGGCGCTCGGGCGCTCGCCTAGGCGCTCGGGCGAGGCGAGGCGAGGCCCGAGCGCCTCGCTAATGTCCCAGGCGGCGCGCTTCAAACAGGCGTCGCCTGGGCGCTCGCCCAAGCCCAGGCTGTCATGAACGGTCGTCGCGCACCCGCAACAACTCCGTTCAACGAACCGTTCGTCGCTCCCTCCTACATGTACTGCTGCTTGGCAGCCTATTTTGTCTTAGTTTTGGGTCACTTTGCTTGTAAATATGTAAGTTCGAACAAACTGCAGCGTTACAAAGCGACCGCTCACCGAACCGAGCAAAACAGCCCCAAAACAGCTCCGTTTTCGCGTGTCGCGGGCTGATTTCTGAAATCTGCCTCCGCTCACCAAAACGTCAGCCATCTCAGCCCCTTGGAACCACCCGGGTGGCACAGGGCTGGATGGGGCTTCGGATATATACCGGGCGTTGAAAACTCTTTCGCAAGTTCGTAAGTTGCCTTGACGGGAACTTGTTGTCGCGCCCGGGACCAGGTGAGCGGCTGTTTGTGGGTTTGCAGCTATTCGTTCAACCTTCTAAAGCCCATGTTTTCTCCCTCTCCCTCTTTTCTCTTGTGCACGCAAGGTGCTCGCTGAATTGCTAGTAAAGCTTCCCCTTTTCGCGAGACGTCAGGACTTGTCCGTCGCTCGTTCTTTCGAACTAATCAACTTTCTCTTTTTACAGGTCCTTCGGGACCTGCGAGAGGTTACAAGTGGGCTGATCTTTGCGGACGCAAATCGCAAGGGCGAAGCGCGACTTAGGCAATTTATTTGAAATTATTAATTATATTATATATTTTTATATTTTAGCGCCTCGCTTCGCTCGGGCGAGCGCCTGGGCGAGCGCCTAGCGCCTCGGGCGTTTGTGGACCTTGGCGCCTTTTGGCGCCTAGCACTTTTTAAATCACTTGTCCCAATGTTCCCTGAATAACTTATTTACTTCAAACCAATGACAATATGTGTAATAGCTTCCTGCTTGTCTAAGATTGTCATTTGACATAACATAAGTTTGTATTTGATGGACTCGGTCGTTGGCATATATGTTTCTGGTTACCAGTTGTTTTCCTTGCAATTCAATGCATTTTAGTTAAGATATTTCCTGTTCTTGGTTGTCATCATAATCCATCTGTTGATATATAAACTAAATTTATAAGATATTTCATTTAGTATATGAAAATACCTATTTCTTATGATTTGCAGTCATCTCTGTAAATGGAATGTGCATTTACCAGCAGTAATTTATTTTAGTTTTCTTATTAAAGAATCTCATGCACTGATGCAAAGTGTTCTTGAGCAGTGTGCAGACTACCTATACCAATTACTTTTCCTATTGATACTGCTGTTATGAGAGAGGGCCTTGGTACAACAGCAAGGTTGCTCCTTTGCAACCTGAGAGACTAGGGTTTGAGTTATGGAAATAGTCTCTTTAAATATAAGCTGCATACATTGACCCTCCTTAGACCTCGCATTGGCGGGAGCCTCATGCATTAGGTACACCTTTTTTAGTATCAAGTCAATTATCACCTTATTTATCTACCTTTTGTTACTCCGGCAAGATGTATAAAGTCTTTGTTTCTAAATCATTTTGGAATTTTAGTTGACTTACTGGTGTTAATAATTGAAAGAGAAACCATGTCCTTGAGTTGCTTGTGGTGCTAACATTAACATGAATTCATTTAAGAAAACCAAGATGCCATGAACATGTCTGTTCTGTTACTTTCCTCGTCTTCTTGACGCCTTTTCTCTTCTTTCCCTTGGTTATACTTTATTTGAGAACTTATCTGATATTTGGCTCAAATTATGCTTAGGAATTTAGAAGAACTAAAGGGAACTTGAACTCCATAAGGGAGCATGCTGAACTTCTTTACTCAGTCAGGGATGATATCAGTGAATCGATGGTGAGCAAAGATCAAAATATTGGTTAATACTATATTACCTGTGATTTTGTGATGAGTTGCTTCATACAGGCATCAGGTAGTATGTCACCTAGGGTAAATTTGCTGAGGGAAAGAGCAGCAATTCATGGAAATATAAGTCATGTAAGTCTCTAATCCTTACTGTGATTGGTTTTGTCATTAATTTACTTTCAGGATCAATAGTCTTGCATGTCTAATTTATGGCCATATCAATTATTGGATCTAACATCATCACTTATGAGCAGCTTTGGATCACTTACTCAAATTAGTCAACTTTGGATGACTTTTTTAATTGTATAAAGCATTTCTGAATCTTGAAAGGTTTCCCTCACTGAAGCTTAATGCATCCCCATATCATTCAATATACCTATGCATGCATATATACATGTATATATGTGCCAATTCGAGTATCTAATAGAATTATTGGACCACCAGTGGGCTGATGGAATGTACTATATAAGTTCAGAATATTCAAAACAAGCATTCATGTTTTCTCCATTTTTTTAATTCGAATTTCCTCCATCAAGTTAATTTTTTTGATTTGGAATTTTTCTGAACTACTAAACACCGGAATTTT
Source organism: Musa itinerans (assembly GCA_001649415.1). Lineage (NCBI taxonomy): Eukaryota > Viridiplantae > Streptophyta > Magnoliopsida > Zingiberales > Musaceae > Musa > Musa itinerans. The sequence goes on from LVTN01001204.1 coordinate 73,924, forward strand.
TCTTTCTCATTCATTATGTTTTATGAATAAATATTAAATTGTGCAGCTAATAGAATTCATATATTCTATGGGTGAAATATGTTTTAACTTTAGGTTTTAGATAGTGAGGGTAAATTTTTTGATATTTATTGGTTCTACTTTTTTGTTCTTAAACTTATAGGATCCTTTTGTTGTTACTCTGCGGCTTATAAAATATTCAATCCTTTGCACACAATTGTGTGCACATGTGCAAACACGAGCGTGCATGTGCATGTGCATGTGCAGGCCTGATACACATTGTTGAATCCAAAACTCATCCCATTTCTTTGTTCAATTTCTCTCTCTCTCTCTCTCTCTCTCTTGTCCCAATGTTCCCTGAATAACTTATTTACTTCAAACCAATGACAATATGTGTAATAGCTTCCTGCTTGTCTAAGATTGTCATTTGACATAACATAAGTTTGTATTTGATGGACTCGGTCGTTGGCATATATGTTTCTGGTTACCAGTTGTTTTCCTTGCAATTCAATGCATTTTAGTTAAGATATTTCCTGTTCTTGGTTGTCATCATAATCCATCTGTTGATATATAAACTAAATTTATAAGATATTTCATTTAGTATATGAAAATACCTATTTCTTATGATTTGCAGTCATCTCTGTAAATGGAATGTGCATTTACCAGCAGTAATTTATTTTAGTTTTCTTATTAAAGAATCTCATGCACTGATGCAAAGTGTTCTTGAGCAGTGTGCAGACTACCTATACCAATTACTTTTCCTATTGATACTGCTGTTATGAGAGAGGGCCTTGGTACAACAGCAAGGTTGCTCCTTTGCAACCTGAGAGACTAGGGTTTGAGTTATGGAAATAGTCTCTTTAAATATAAGCTGCATACATTGACCCTCCTTAGACCTCGCATTGGCGGGAGCCTCATGCATTAGGTACACCTTTTTTAGTATCAAGTCAATTATCACCTTATTTATCTACCTTTTGTTACTCCGGCAAGATGTATAAAGTCTTTGTTTCTAAATCATTTTGGAATTTTAGTTGACTTACTGGTGTTAATAATTGAAAGAGAAACCATGTCCTTGAGTTGCTTGTGGTGCTAACATTAACATGAATTCATTTAAGAAAACCAAGATGCCATGAACATGTCTGTTCTGTTACTTTCCTCGTCTTCTTGACGCCTTTTCTCTTCTTTCCCTTGGTTATACTTTATTTGAGAACTTATCTGATATTTGGCTCAAATTATGCTTAGGAATTTAGAAGAACTAAAGGGAACTTGAACTCCATAAGGGAGCATGCTGAACTTCTTTACTCAGTCAGGGATGATATCAGTGAATCGATGGTGAGCAAAGATCAAAATATTGGTTAATACTATATTACCTGTGATTTTGTGATGAGTTGCTTCATACAGGCATCAGGTAGTATGTCACCTAGGGTAAATTTGCTGAGGGAAAGAGCAGCAATTCATGGAAATATAAGTCATGTAAGTCTCTAATCCTTACTGTGATTGGTTTTGTCATTAATTTACTTTCAGGATCAATAGTCTTGCATGTCTAATTTATGGCCATATCAATTATTGGATCTAACATCATCACTTATGAGCAGCTTTGGATCACTTACTCAAATTAGTCAACTTTGGATGACTTTTTTAATTGTATAAAGCATTTCTGAATCTTGAAAGGTTTCCCTCACTGAAGCTTAATGCATCCCCATATCATTCAATATACCTATGCATGCATATATACATGTATATATGTGCCAATTCGAGTATCTAATAGAATTATTGGACCACCAGTGGGCTGATGGAATGTACTATATAAGTTCAGAATATTCAAAACAAGCATTCATGTTTTCTCCATTTTTTTAATTCGAATTTCCTCCATCAAGTTAATTTTTTTGATTTGGAATTTTTCTGAACTACTAAACACCGGAATTTTTCTTTCTCATTCATTATGTTTTATGAATAAATATTAAATTGTGCAGCTAATAGAATTCATATATTCTATGGGTGAAATATGTTTTAACTTTAGGTTTTAGATAGTGAGGGTAAATTTTTTGATATTTATTGGTTCTACTTTTTTGTTCTTAAACTTATAGGATCCTTTTGTTGTTACTCTGCGGCTTATAAAATATTCAATCCTTTGCACACAATTGTGTGCACATGTGCAAACACGAGCGTGCATGTGCATGTGCATGTGCAGGCCTGATACACATTGTTGAATCCAAAACTCATCCCATTTCTTTGTTCAATTTCTCTCTCTCTCTCTCTCTCTCTCTCTTTCTTTCATAAGCCATTTTATACATCACAATGACATGTTGCTAGGACATTGATGTGGCATGTGCTAATGACACTGTCAGTAGCCAACTAAGTAAATGTTTGCCATGATCGTGAAATCCTTGTTCTGGTGGGCTGATTAGCAGCTTCTTGAAAATTATATGGTGCTGCATGCTTTAGTTCATCTTTTAATTGTACTGGGTATCTTATCATGTTTAGATGCAAACAGTACTAATATGTAAAGAACATGACCTCTGTTTTTTTGTTTTTATAAGTAAATCAAATCCTATCCACTTCTGTATAAGGGGAGAGGTAAGGGGGTGTGGTAAAGGTTAACATGGGACCAGATCTCAGCATGAACCTTAAAATCCAAAATTATTAACAGTTATGCATGAGAAAACAATCAAACCCACTCTATCTTATAGGAGAATCAACTTCAACTATTAAGCTAAGATTCAATTGCACAATGATCTGTATATGAAATTTGTACCTTCTAGTCCTGTTTCAACGATAAATTAAGTGGCTATCCCAAACACACCCTAAATATGATCTTCTGTATTCATGCTCTCTAAGTATCTATACTACTTTCAAACTGTAGATTGTATCATTTTAAATGTGTTAACTGACTCTAAGATACATATCTTGGATTAAAAATCCTTCATACGGTTGCATGTTAATTAGTATCTGATGGTTCTTCCTTCTCTGAATTTAAACCTTAGTTCCATCCGTGATCTTATTGTATGGTAGATATCTCAGCGACCTTTGTCTCTTGATGTGAAGAATTGCGTTCATTTTGTTACCATCATCCAGATTGATGAGGTGATTGGTCAAGCACAAGCGACAAGATCAGCATTGGGATCACAAAGAGTTTTATTTGGTGATGTTCAGGGGAAAGTGAAGCAGCTTGGTGATAGATTTCCTGAAATTCGAGGCCTCATCGGTATCCAGGCCTCTTCTATCTCTAGATTTTGTCATCCCCATACATGTTTGTAATACTGGTTGCTTAATTCTCTGGTGCTTGCAGGTGCCATCAGACGAAAACGCTCCAAGGATACACTTATTCTTTCTGCCGTCATTGCCACTTGCACCCTGTTCCTAGTTATTTATTGGCTCTCGAAATGAACATGCTGGGAGTATGACCGACAGAGGTCTTCCATTTGTGCATGAAATAAATGATGAGGCAGTGGAATTGATATGCATTGCATGGTGAATCAATACCAGGTTGGTAATTCTGTTTACAAGAAGATGATAATAGATTCCCTCTGTTTCTTATTTGCTTATCTTATGAAATTTTCTTTTAGCAAATAACTGTGTACACGTGTGTGGATTGCTGACATTCTTTTGCAATAACTGTGCCTTTGCATCGCAAGGCAAATTCTAGAGCATAATTAATCACTGTCAAACTGGCTGTTGGATTGCCCATCTCAAGTCCCATGGCTACTTGAACAAAATTTTAGGCATTTAGTACTCATCTTTGCAGCAGCAGAAAATCTTCAGTCTTCACATTGATAAAGATAAATGATGCCTTAAAGAGTTGTTTCGTCTACAGTCATCTTTTTTCTTTTCATTTGCTTAATGCATCTTACGTGGAATGCATTTTATCAAAATCAGTACTTAAGAAATGATACTAAAAAGAAAAAGACGAGAAAAGGTTGCTCTTTATTATCAAACCGTTTAATTCTGTCCATAAATTACTAATCATCTTTGATAATAATTCCTCACACCACTATTACATTTTTTTCTCCCTATATCATAGTAATATGGGAATTCTAATGTATCTTAAAAAGGGCACATTCATTATCATGCTTTTATTTAAAGTTTATGTATCTTTGCATGGTGATTATATTCAATCGATCCTTCATTTTTCTATAACTCGTACCTCAAGTCGGGCATACACGACGTTTACCAATCTGCATATAAACACTGGACGGTCACTCTTTGTAACGCGTTTACGTATCTGTCAACTGTTTCCTTTGTACAGAACCATGTGCGTAAACGTTAAACACATCAGTGGTGCATTTATTGGATGGCGAAGTTCGGATTACGTGTGTTCAAAAGATTTTTCAGAGTAAAAGCACAAGCTTTTGTTGCATATCCCAAAGCATGTCAGAGGAACGCCTGAGGCGGCTCGCCTCCTCTATGAGTTGCATGTTGGCGACGGGGTGGATGCCGCTGCGGTCGAGCTGGGCAGGCTGAGAAAGACCTCGTGGTCGTTGGAAATGTCATACTATTCCTTGGCCAGTAGAGAGACGGGTTGGATGCGATGTTGGGCATGGAGAAGCGACCAAGGGAGGTGGCTGGCCATCGAATAGCCAATAGCCCACGACGTGTAGCTCGAGGCATCCCATACACTGTCTACCGTCGCCTTTCGGATTTTCTTTGGTACCCCTTGCTTGATTGTAACTTCGTCCTCCGTAACTTTGCTTAGTATTAACACTACCCCCACACCTATACTGTGCAACGATGAGAATGAGCAAGTATACTTGCCAAAAGTGTATAATCCTCGTGGAACAATAAAAAAAATTTTACTCACATATAATCATAAATAATTTAATTACTTCTGCATAAGAAATAGAAGAAGATACTTCAATTGATACATTCATGATTGATGCAGTCTCAAATGCTTCAACTATCAATTTTAGTATTGAGCAAAAGTTTACACTTATAGGTTCCATCTTGCGGGTCATCCTAAGTTAATGGTCAGGAGATCATTCTTGGACAAGGGGAGGAAGTGGAAACTAGTTGACTATAAACTACTTGCACAACTTTGAGCGTTAACCTTTAGATGATCGACTAGCAGGAATATGAAGTGAGAGGAGTCGAGCCGATCACTCGGTTGGGTAGTGCTAGGAAAAAATATCGTTGATATCTATGTCGGCACGATATGGCATGATTCATATGTGAGAAGTCATTCAGCATAAAATGTGATTTCTCCAACCTCGTTCTTGTACAAAGACCAAGGTCGAGAGGGGTTTTCCGAGCAAATCCTTCTGATGCTTAAGTTAATCCTTAGTTATACCTTTTCTTTTTTTTTTCTCTCCCTTAATATGGAGCTAAGCACATATTTTTATACTAACCTCAAGGGTTAATAATATCTCATAAAGATCCTATAGAGAAGGCAATTCATAACCATCCCAAACTATCTTTTGGCCTTCTGGGAATATTCGTATACATATTCTATAGGAGAGTTAGTTTGGAATCGATCCGACATGCCTTATAAATCTTTTGAGAATATTTCTATAAATATTCCATAAGGGAGTTGATTTGTAATTGGCCTGAACTGCCTTATAATCTTTTAGTTATATTCTTATGAATATTTCGTAGGGGAGCCGATTTATAATCGACCTGAACTACCTTTTGGTCTTTCGAGAATATTCCTATAGATATTTCGTAGGAAAGGCAGCTCGATAGCTTGGTGATTGACCCAAGCTGCCTTTTGAGCTTCTACTTCAATAGATAGGAGAATGTTGATCTAGTATGGTGTTGGCGTGGGGAATTGTGGCTAGCTTATATTCCCTATCATTTGTCCTCCTCTGAAGGTATGTGTAATATCCCTTACTTTTGAAATTTATTAATAAAGATTTATTTGTAAATCAGAGGACCTATATGTAAATATAAAAATTTCAAGGACTAAACTGTTAAGTTGCAAAAAGAAGAAGAAGGAAAATAACGTGTTTATCCCACCGCCTCCCACGCTCTCTGTTTCCGAAATAGAGAGAGGAGCTGTGGGGTGTGGGGAGAAGAAGAAGAGAAGCAGAGGGAGAAGAGAAGAAAAAAAGAGGAAGAAGAGAGGAAAGGGAGCTGTGGCTGCGGCGATGGCAACTGCAGCTAGAAGAGAAGAATGAGAGGAAGAAGAGTAGGGGAGGAAGAAGAGGTGGCTGCGGCTGCGACTGCAGCGGTTGCAGTTGGGAAAGAAGAGAAGGAAAAGAATGAGAGGAAGAAGAGCAGGGGAAGAAGAAGAGGCTGTGGTTGTGGTGGCTGCGGCCGTGGCTGCGACTGCAACTGTGGCAGTTGCAGTTGGGAAAGAAAAGAAAAGAAAGGGGAAAAAGGGGCTGCGGCCATGATTGCGGCTGCGGCAGCGGCGGCTGCGTATGCAGCAGCTATGTTTGTGAAAGAAGAGGAGGAAGAAGGCAGTGCGGTGGAAGGGGCTGCGACTGTGGCAGCGGCAGCGGCGGTGGCTGTATCAGTTGCGTTTGGAAAAGAAAAAGAAGGAATGAGAGTAAGAGAGAGCAGGTGACTATGCCTCTATGTTCGGCACGAGCTGTAGTTGCGGAGAAAGAAAGAAAACGGGTGCAGAAACTGAAATAGGGCTTCTACACGGACTAAAAGTAGAAAAAGGATTCGGGCGTACATCTTCGGATCTTCGGATCAAAATCTTCGAAAGGCAAGTGTTTCAATCCTTTCCATTATTTCGATCCTTTCTAGTGCAAGTGCCCTGATCCTTCCTTACTGTAATTTAATCTCTGCATTTGCTTTGAATAT
>LVTN01001205.1:22834-37119 GCA_001649415.1 Musa itinerans
AAGCTAGTGATGTTCAAGATAGCAAGCTCTTTCTTCTCTTTTGAGAAGTGTCATTTTTGCTTCTTTTGCAAAGTGCAAGCTAGCAAAATTTTACATTATTTTACAATATGCAAGCTAGCAATTTGGCAAGTGTTACTTCTCTTTGAAGTATAAAGGCTAATAAGTTTTTAAAAAATAATGCAAGATACCAAGCTAGCAAGATACAATGTTTTACTTGAAGTAAGCTACATAAAGTACATTTACATCTTCTCTTTAGATGTGCAAGCAAACAAGCAAGTTTTTGCATCTTCTTGACTTGTGCAAGCTAGCTATCTCCCCCTTTGTCAATGTCAAAAAGAATGGAAGAATACAATTTTGTATCTCTTTGTCCCTTTACAACAATTTTCAAATCATGACAAAGGATGAATAACAAAGATGAAAAATCAAGTCATGAATGTCAAAACAATTTTTCATCATGAATATTTCATCATTGCATGCATCATTATCATAAGTTGAAGTATTGCATGCATAATATCAAATCATCATTCATAATTACAACAATATTTCAATCATTATTTCAATCATCAAAAATGAAAGATCAAGTCTAAAATTCGAGAAATCAAGAGAAACCATGATTCATTTTAACAAATCTCCTCTTTAATAATTAACGAAAATAATTCTTCAAAGAACATGATATATATAAAATTCATTTAATCTTGTCGGAGAACAAGATCTCAATTCATGCATATAAAATCTCTCAATTCGTTATGAATCATAAAAATTATAATTCCAAAAAAAAATCATAATTCATTTAGATAGTAGATAGCAAAAGGAAACAAGGAGAAAATGATCTTAATTCACAGAAAGATTTCAAGTATCAAATATCGAGAAATCAAGATCATGAATTGAATTATTTACCTCTTTAAGTAAATGACAAAGAGAAAAATAGGAGATTAAATAAGATATCTTGATTCATAAAAGATTTCATATTATAAATCTCAAAAAATCAAGATAAAGCTTATTCAAATTCAAATTGTCACATCAAAATCATTTTCAAGAGATTCATAAAAAATATATAGATAGATTCATTAATCTCTCCTTTTTGAAAATCGATAGAGTAGAGAAAAAAAAAATTTCAAGGAGAAAGCTTTCCTCTTTTTAGTGTTTCAATTCATATGATTGATTTCATATAAGCATGCTCCTTTTTTATTTATGCCAAATAACAACATCCATCAACATTTAAAACAAAAAAAGAACTATCATTACGGCAAAGATTGATAAACCATAAATCACAAAAATCATCATGCATAATTTTAAAATATAAATTTATTAAACATGATCATTATGCATCACTACTTTTGGGCATGACATCAAAACATGGTTTCAAGTTTTTAAGGTATAACATGCACAATTTCATATTAAGCATGATATCAAACCTTTTAACATTTTCATTAAGAAATCAAGATACATATTTTTTCTTCTTAAAAACATTCATAGGATTATCTTTACATTTAAATCTAACATTTTATTCCTTTATCATAAAACATGCAATTTTCATTATCATTACCAAAATTAGCTAAAAAAAAGAAAAGCACGATCCCTAATTTTTAGCATTTTTCATTACATTATTAAACATATAATTTTTCAAGAAAATAATTTTTCTAAACTAAATTAAAAAAATACATCATGGAAAGCATCATGTAATTTTGAAATAAATTAAAGGAGTTTTGATTACCTCGTCATCGAAAGCCGTTAAGGCGTAGTTTGCCACCTTGCCTTTGTTGATTTTCTTCTCGTCTTTGGAGAAGCTCGATTCATCCCAAAGTTCTTCCCTTTTCTTGTATTCAAAGCAGGTAGTTACGTTCTTTTTGTTCTTTTTAAGTTCATTTTTAATTTTCGAGTCTTGTTTTAAAATTTTCATGAAAAGTTGAAGTTCACCATCACTTGAGCTTATGCTCGAGTGGTCTTTGATTGTTCTTAGTCCGAAATTCTTCCTGTCCTTTGGAAGGTGGTTCTCAAGTTCTTCACGTGCATTGCACGTCATTTCATAGGTCATTAGAGACCCGATAAGTTCTTCGATCAAAAAAGTATTCAAATTTTTTTATTCTTGAATAGCCATTATTTTTTAATCCTAATTTTTAGAAAGCGATCGTAAAATCTTGTTAATAAGTTCAAAATTATAAAAGCATTTGTCAAGAGCTTTTAAACCATTGACGACATCCGTAAAACGGGTGTACATGTCAACAATGGTTTCACTCGACTTCATTCGAAATAGTTCAAAATCGTGCATTAAAAGATTGACCTTTGAAACTTTTAATCTACTTATGCCTTCATGAGTGGTTTCAAGAATGTGCCAAATGTCAAAAGTCATTTTGCAAGTAGAAACCCGATTAAACTCGTTTTTGTCTAAGGTGCAAAATAAAGCATTCATAGCTCTAGCATTTAAAGAAAAAATCTTCTTCTCCAAATCATTTCAATCTTTCATTGGAAGAGAAGACCTTTTAAAACCGGATTCGACAATGTTCCATAAGTTCAAATCCAAAGAAAGCAAGAAAACTCTCATTCAAGTTTTCCAATATGTGTAGTCTATCCCATTGAAAAAGGGAGGACAAATGAGAGAGTGACCCTCTTGAAAGTCGAAAAGAGCCATTTCTCTTTGGGTGTTAAGCCAAATGAGAAAACGAGGCTTTTATACCAATTGTTAGGATTAAGAGCAGCACTAAGAGGGGGGGTGAATTAGTGCAGTGGTAAAATAGCGTCGATTTAAAAACTTCATTGCGATAAAACCGGTTTTGTAAAGATATTAACTTGAAATTGTACGGAAACGTAGTGAAGGAGGAATTCAATTTGCAATAAAGATAAATAACAAGAAGTAAATGCAAACCAGATTTTAGAGTGGTTTGGTCGTCGTGACCTATATCCACTCCACTTCGCCGATTCATCTTCCGACGAGGCTACCGGCATCCACTATTGATCTTCCTTTAATAGGCAAAAATCAACCTCCTTCTTACAACTCGATTCTCCTTTTACTGGGTTTAGGAGATAACCCTTACACCCCCACTTACTCCTCTCTCAAACTATTCTAACACTTAGAACTTTGAGAGGAGCTCACACAAGATTGTAGCAGCGTTTCTTTCCTTTTTTACTCTCAATACTTGTGTAAGTTAACCAGGGAGGAGAGGGGTATTTATAGGCCTCAAGTTGATTCAAACTTGAAGCCTAAAAACATCTCATCCGGGGTTTCCTAAGTACGGGCAGTACCACCTCTAGTGTCAATCTGACACTGACACTAACACTGCATTGGGTGGTACCACCGCCCAGTCTGGTAGTACCACCACTTGACACCCTGCCAGGAGCGATACCACTGCCCAGATTGGCGGTACCACCGCTTGACACCCTGCTAGGGGCGGTACGACTGCCTATAATGGCGGTACCACCGCCTGACATAGTCTCAGAGACTGTGCCATGACGGTGCCACTTCTTGGGACACTATTTAGGCCTATTATTAGGCCCAACACAATCCTTACATGGGCCTAATTAGCCCCTAATTTGGTTGGCCTAAATCCAAACCCTAATTACGTGCTAACTACGAAATCTAAGACATTTACTAAGCTAAACAAGTCCCTATGTCTTGTTTTCTTCCGGCGAGCTTCCAGCAATCTTTCGACGAACTTCCGACGATCTCTCAGCAATGTTCCGACGGACTCCCGGCAAGCTCCTAGACTTCATGACGATCTTCTTGGCAAGTTCCGACGAGCTTCTTTGGCAAGCTCCTGAACTTCTCGGCAGAACTTCTGACGAACATCTGGACTTCCGACGAACTCTCGAATTCCCAATGAAATCGCATTCTTGACTCCGGGACTTCATTTTGCTTTATGCCTTACTATCATAGTTAATCCTGCACATGTAAAAACACACTTCGATCTAGACAATTAATACTAAGCATTAATCATGTTGTCCGGCATGTCATTGGTCCCTCAATGCTTCATTTAATTCTTCGGTGCATCGTCCTCTCTTGCGGTCTATTGCCCAATCGGCCAGTTAACTCTGCAACTCCGATATCCTTAGCGCAATATCCACTCTTCTTGGCTGATGCCCGAATCCATGGCCCAAAGCCTTCTGTCGATATGTCGACTGATCCTCCGGCTCAACGTCCAATCTTCTGACATGTTTTCCTCCGACACAACATGATTCTTCCTGCTTTAATTATCTCATCCTGATCAAAGCATCCTGCGTCACTCAAAACACAGATTAAACGTCTAAACACAATCAATTAGTTTCATCATCAAAATCCGAAAATCCAAGATTCAACAATTTTTAGCATCAAAGTAAGCACGATATTGCATCATTGTATGATAACATGCTCATCATCACAACATCATAGAAATTTTTAGCATCAAAACACTGAATTTTAGCATCAAAGTAAGTAGTATTTTAAGTTTACAACATCAAGGTAAACAACATAAGATTATAACATCAAAGTAAGCAGAATAAAGAAGAGGGAATTCGTCCACTTCTCCCCCTTTGTCATCAGCAAAAAGACACAACTATTCAGGTGGTGGCAAGTCAAAATGTCTAAACAAAGTATTAAGTTATCAATGAATCTACTGCAACTCAGTCAAAATTTGATCTTGGCATTATTCGAGTCGATCTTGACGTTGTTCAAATCGATCCATCAGAGTCTCTATGTCATCGATAGATGAGGGAGGTGCTTGTTCTACTGGAGGTGATGCCTCAAAGGGACCAATTAGAGGAGATTGATTATCCCTAAAAATTGGTGTTTCAGGTTCTGGTTCTAGTTGGAGGGGATCAGTCCTTCTAGGCAGTCTAGTCCATATACCATTTCTGAATATACATCTCAATCGTCGTAGTAGGTTTCTATTTATGATACTAAATCTATCTAGTTTTATAACTTCTTCATCAGGTGGGATAGCAATGTCATAGGCATAGAGTAGTCTTGTGATTAGGCCACCATATGGAAGCATCATATCCTTTTTTGATAGTTCAATCATGTTCTGTTGGATTAGGTAACCAAAACAATTGTTATGTCCCTTCAGAATCCAATACATGGTACCTAATTTCATTTGGCTTGCCTTATCATGATGATATTATTTTGAGAGAATAATACTTATTAGGATGTGATGAAGTATTTTGGTGCTCAAAGGTAGTAAATATTCGTAGCTTTTTGGAAGAATAGTTAGGTTAGGATTACCAAAAATTATTCCTAAGGCATTAGTGTAAGTAGTCCCAACTGATTCTTCATCTCATTGTCCTCTGAAATAACACCCTTTTTCTTTTACCGTAATTCCTATGAGGTTGTAAATCATGCTATCTGTAATGAGTATATGATGTCCTAAGAGATAGGTTGATACTCTTTCGTTTTCATCTGCATGTAAATTATTGTAAAATAGCCTAACAAGCTTAGGATAGATAGGTTCACTTATTTGAAAGATTGGGAGAATGTCTAAATTAGCAAACCATTGAATGGGTTCTAAATCACTTAATTCCTCTAAATCAATATATTTACCCTAATGAACATTCCTAGAATCTATGGATGAAAATTTAAGGGTATATTGATTAGAATCAAAAAGTAAGGAGTCATAATTTTTATCTAATCTCCTCTTCTTTTTGTCCCTAGAGGATCTTCTAGAATTCATTGAGACTACAATTATGAAGGCAAATAAGGAGCAAGAACAAGTAATACAAAGGAGAATCAATTTGGTGTAGAGATTACCTTAGTATTTTTTCCTTCTAGTGATCTCCAAAAGATGTCAGAGATTAATCCTTGATTTAATAGGAGATGGGTATTTTGGAGTAGCTAGAGGGAGAGCAAGAGATTTGGTGTTGTTTAGAGAAGTGCAGAATGGGTTGGGGTCGGTTCTACCACCGACCCTAACTTGGTGTTTATAAGGGGCAGGTTGCGGGCGGTGGCACTGCTAGTTGGGCAGTGCTACCGCCTGCCACCCGTGACAACTGGCGGTGCTACCGCCAGCTGAGCGGTGCCACTGCCTACATTGTTGTGTGGTGCCACTGCCTACAGGTAGTGGCACCGCTCACATTGTTGTGTGGTGTTGTCATGGGGTGATTCCAACGTGCAAAATTTTTATTGTTGTGAAGCACACAACCTTATTTACATTATCATGTAAAATTTACAACATAAGAGAAGAAGATTCGTACTCAAGCATCATATAAAACTCGTATTGAAAAATGCATACCATGAGTTCATGATTCATCATATAAAATTTGTACACAAACATCGTATAAAACTCGTATGGAAAAATGCATATGGCTCATTGCGCATACTATAAGATCATGATTTAAGTGAGTGATCCAAAGAATCAAGAAAGTCCGAAAATGAAATTTAACAAATTCATGCATTCGGACAATTTAGCATCCCTAATTCCCTTCTAATGAAATCAAATTGTTCTTCATTTAAGGGTTTTGTAAAGATATTAGCCAATTGATAAGTCATCAACCAATAACACATCTTTAATAAAGAAGTTGGATATGTTACCTATGGTTCCTTTGCCAATGATTTTACCCTTGTTGTTGTCTCCGAAGGTGACATATCCTTCGTCTATTCTAGTGAGCTTAGAGAATTGAGATGGATCTCCGGTCATATACCTTGAGCATCCACTATCAAGGTATCATCTCTTGCTCCGAGCTTGTGATGATAAATGTTTCTACAAAAAAGGAAGATTTTTAGGTACCCATTTGACCTTGGGTGCCTCAAAAATCGATTGGCTTAACTTATCATTTTGCATTGAGTTCTTTATTGTTCCTTTAGGAACCTAAATCAATTTGTGTGGACTACATTTCTTAAATGGACAATAATAAGATACATGCCCAAATTTGTAACAAAAGTTACATTGTTTCGGGGTGAAACATGCAAAGTAGGGCCTTTATTAAAGGTGGTTTGATTTTGGTGAGAGCTACTTACAAATCTGATTTCACCTTTTCTATGAACATGACCCTTATTGGTAAGGATCATGTTCAATGACTTGCTACCAACCTCAAACTTTTATAAGGTTTCTTTAAATAGCAAGTTTTCATTTCCAAGTGTTTCTACTTCATGGCATTTTGTGCAGGGAGCTAAACTATTATCATGCTCAATTTTTAGTCTATCAAAATGGCTAATAAGACAAGCATATTCATTTTTCAAAGAGTTGTACTTTTTACTAATTAATTTGCATTCATCAAATAAATCATGAAAAGCATTTAATAGTTCATCAAAGGATAAATTTGCATCAAATGAACTACTCACCTCATCTCCAATGGCCATTAGTGCATAGTGAGCAACTTGCTCGGTGTTGGTTGGCTCATCTTCTTCGGATGCACTTGAGTCGTCTCATGTTACTTTAAGAGACTTCTTCTTTGGTTGCTTCCTCTTTGCTTAAAGACATTCACTCTTAAAGTGTTCTGGCTTCTTGCATTCATAGCATATCACTTGTTTTTTCTTAGGTTCAAATTTATTTCTAGTGTCATTTTTAAATTTATTCCTTTTTATGATTTTTTTTAACTTTCTTGTTAAGAGTGTCAAGTCTTCATCAAAGTCCTCATTACTTGAATTTTATTTCAAGTGGTCTTCTTGAGTTCTTAGTGTCATATCCTTCCTGTTCTTTAGAAGGTTATTCTCAAGCTCTCCATGAGCATTACAAGTTATCTCACAGGTCATTAGTGTGACCCGATTAGTTCTTCAAGAGGAAAGTTATTTAAATCTTTGGCCTCTTGAATGGCCGTAACTTTAGGGTCCCAACTCTTTAGAAATGATCTTAAAATTTTACTAACAAGTTCAAAATCCAAGAAACCTTTACCAAGTCCTTTTAGACCATTGACGACATCGGTAAATCGGGTGTACATGTCTCCAATGGTCTTATTCAGTTTCATCTGAAACAACTCATAAGTGTGCACTAAAAGATTGATTTTTGACTCCTTCACTCTACTAGTGCCTTCATAAGTCACTTCGAGTGTGTGCCAAATATCAAAATTCATTTCACAAATCGACACTCGATTAAAATCGTTTTTATCTAATGTACAAACAAGGCATTCATAGCCTTGGTATTTAAAGTGAAAGTCTTCTTCTCCAACTCATTCCAATTGTTCATTAGAAGAGAAGACTTTTGAAACCATTTTCGACAACGTTCCATAGCTCAAAATCCATTGAAATTAGGAAGATCCTCATTCTAGTCTTCCAATATGTGTAATCCGTCCCATTGAACATGGGCGGACGTGTAATTGAATGACCCTCTTGGTTGCCGGCAAATATCATCTCTCTTAGGTTTTAAACCAAATGAGAGTGAACCTTGCTTTGATACCAATTGTTATGATCAAGAGCGGCACTAAGAGGGGGGATGAATTAGTGCAGCGGAAAATTCTTCAATTTCAGAAAAATGTTCATTTCGATTCAATCCGTTTTGAAAATAAATTGAACTTGAAAGCTTTTGTAAAAGTTTGTGGTAATGTAAATTGCACAAATAGAAAGGCAAACCAGAATTTAGAGTGGTTCGGTCGAAATGACCTACATCCACTTTCAGATTCCTCCTCCATCGAGGTCACCAGCGTCCACTAAAGGCCTTCCTTCAATAGGCGAAGGCCAACCACCTTTTACAGTACTTTCTCCTTTTCTCAGGTTTAGAAGATAACCCTCACAAGCCTTACTCCTCTTTCTTGAATGGTTACCAAGCTAAGAGAGGGAGGAGGAAAACTCTAGCACTTTTACACCCCAAAGATTCAAGATTATAATCACATTTAGGTGCCTTTTCATGCAGAAAAGGGTGAGGTATTTATAGGCACCAATGGCTTCAAAAATGGAGTAAAAAAGTATCTCATCCCAGATTTTCGGGGTACTGGCAATACCACCGCCATTACTGGGCGGTACCACCGCTTAACACTTGACATTGGGCGGTACCACTACCGAGTCTGGGCGGTACTACCGCCTAACAGAGCTCGGAGACCGAGCTCTAGTGGTACCACTACCTAACAAGGGCGATACCACTACTATCACCATTAACTATCGACGGTACCACCGCCTGACAAGAGCGGTACCACTGCCCATAACTCCTAGGAGACTGAGTCTCCCAAGCAGTGCCACCACCGGCCATGTTTTCAAGTGCTGAATAGGCTATTCAATCCGGCCCAATTCAGCCCTGTTAATGGCCCAGTTGGCCCCTAACTGAGTTAGTGGGATCATCTCCCAATCCTAACTCAATTTACGTTTCTAACTACGATTAAGGCAAGCAATTAGTCCGGTATGTCGATCTTTCCCTTAGCGATCCTTCGGCAAACTTCTCAGCGAGTCTTCTAGCGTGCTTCCAATGAACTCCCGACGAACTTTTGGCGATCTTCCGACAAACTCTCGGCAATCTCCCAACAAGCTTTCAACGATGAACTCTCGGCAATCTTCCGACGAGCTCTCGGTGATCTCCCAATATGTCGTCCGAATCTTCGACTCCGGCCCATCATCTGCTTTACGCCTTATCACTATCGTAGTTAATCTTGAACACTTATCTCAACACATAGATTAGGTTAAATAATTTACCCATTGATTTCATCACTAAAATTCGAGATTCAACACTAAGGACAGATAGGTTCAAAGAATTGGATTCCCTTGTATCGTTTGAGGGCTGCATCATAGTGGCCTAGTATATCCGTAGTCAATATTGTTGAATCTTGAATTTTGATGATGAAATCAATTGGTAAATTATTTGATCAAATCTATATGTTGAGAAAAGTGTGCTGGATTAACAATGATAGTAATAAAAGCATAAAGCAAAATGAAGTGCCGAAGTCAAGATCGAGATTTCGTTGGGAGTTTAAGAGTTCATCGGATGTTTGGAGGTTCGTCAAAAATGCTACTAGAATTGACCGAGAAGAAGCTCGTCGGAATTCACCAAGAAGATCGTCGTGAAGTCTAGGAGCTTGCTAGAAATCCGTTGGAAGATTGCCGAGAGATCATCAGAAGTCCGCCGGAAGATCGTCGGAAGAAACCTAGACGTACCGAGCTTGTTTTGTTTCGTGTAGGCCTTAAAAATTATAGTTAGCACATAATTAGGGTTAGGTTTGGGAGGTAATCCCATTAACCCTATTAAGGGCCAACTGGGCTCGTAATTGGACTAGTTTGGGATGGATTCAAGCCTAACCAGGTCGTTGGACCCTGTCTGGTGGTGGCACTGCTGGACTGGGACAGTGGACCTGCCTAGGGAATGGTCTCTCAGGTGGTCTGGGTGGTGGTTCTGCCCAGACTAAGCGGTGGTACCACCAGTAGTTATTACTGCCAAGCAATGGTACCGCGAGAGCTCAGTATCCGAGACTCTTTCAAGCAGTGGTATCGCCAAACTGGGCAGTAGTACCGCCTAGTGTCAGAGTGTCAAATGGTGGTACTACCCAGTACTGGCGGTGGTACTGCCCAGTACCGGCGGTGGTACTGCCCAATACTGGCGGTGGTACCGCTTAGTACCCTGGAAATCCGGGATGAGATACTTTTTTGCTCCAATTTTGAAGCCATTGGAGCTTATAAATACCCCACCCATTTCTGCATGAAAGGACAACAAAGTGATATCTAAATGTGGAAAAATCTTTAAGTGTTGGGGTGTAAAAGTGTTGTAAAAGTGCAAAAGTCCTCATCATCTCTTTCTTTAGTTTTGCAATCATCCAAGAAGAGGTGTGAGGCTTATAAGGGTTGTGACAGATGTTGACTTAACTAACCATCATGGTTGGTCGAGTCCCTCGAGACCATGGTGATTCGGAGGCTGAATAGGATGGGAATCACAAGGATTATGATCGGCAAGAGTTACAAACCTTTCGGGCTTAGTGTGATTGGTCGAATCCCTTGAGGTTACACTAAGACGTTGATTGGATCCTGATCCCAACTAGAAATCTACCGGAGACTTATGTTTCATATGCTAAGGATGTCATGTGATTTACTAGTAAAATAGTGGGAGTATATTAAGATAGAAGTCCATATCTTGATTGTTTATTTTTGTAAAATCTGCATGTCACTTTCAAATCTCTTACGTGGCATACTTGATGTCAATTGTCTCACTGGTCTAAATTATACGCATTGGCTCCACAACTTGAGAATTGTTCTCACTGTAAAGAAAATCATGTACGTCCTTGATATAGTGATGCCTATGCCCGAGGAAGGGGCAAGCGAGGATGAGATCACTCCCTACGTGAAGTATATTGATGACTCCACTATTGCTTAGTGTAACATGTTGGACTCCATGACTCATGAGTTACAAAGACAGCATGAAAAGATGGATGTCAGATCCATTCTCCTATATGTCCGTAAATTGTTTGAGGAATAGGGAATGACTCAACGATATAAGATATCCAAGAGAATCTTCCGTGCTAGAATGACTGAGGGGACACTGGTTCAGGACCATGTCCAAAAGGAGTTCTGATAGGTATGACTCATGGCTAGCTCGATATTGGGCCTAGAGGTTCACATACATATGGTAGGCATTACGATGAGTAAAGGTTTGGATATGAGATATCCGCTGGAGCCCCTATCTTATTGGATATCCAATAAGATCCTAAATTATTGAATCTTGTGGATGAGATCCAATAAGAGCCAATGAGAGACTATTGGATTGAGATCCACTAATCTAAGAGGCTTGGGTAGTTGGATGGGGTTCCAATGCCCAATAGGGGAGGATCCATTATGGTTAAGTTGATAGGGGACCTTTATAAATAGGAGGGATTCAATAATTCATATGCTAAAGCCTTTTGCTTCCTCTCCTACTCTCAGAGATTTAGGCAACGATTTAAGGAACATTATTGCAGCACTGCTTTGTGGATCACTACTAGAGAGGAGGACAATTGACTTCCTTCATCCTCTCCTATAGATCTGTAGGGATTCAGGGATATACGATCTCCATAGATAACACAACTATCTCATACGTGATTTTAAGTTTCTCAGGTTTTCCACGCCAATCTTCGCATGATGATGAACACCTTTTTGGAAAATTTAGGGTTTTGGTTTTTTGTTCTTCCGCTATGCATGTGATGTTATCCCTAGATTTTCCTACAATGGTATCAAAGCTAGGTTGTTTGTGCGAAAGATTAGTTTTGAACTACGTGTCTTATGTTTTAGAAAGACTTTTGACATCAAAATTATTGACGCAAAAGCAAGAAAGGGAAACAACTATTACTACCCTTGCTGCCCTCGTAGATGGCAGACATCTGCGTACAAGCGCTTGCGGCTAGCGGCCTACTTACAGCAAGCTTGCTATCGGCGATCTGCCTGCAGTAGCAAGTCGGCGGCCTGCTTACAGCAAGCTTGCGGGGGTCGACAGCCCACGGGCGTTGCCTACGGGCACAACACCCACTACAACGCTTGCTCGGAGGGGCGAGCCACTTGCGGGCGACCTGTCCGCAAGGGTGACCTACTTGTGAGGGGTGGCGATCGCCCACAAGCATGGAGGGAACCCGCACGTTACGGCACCACTCGCCCGTGGGCAAAGGGGCACCCCTCCGTTGCGGTGGTGCCATCGTCAAGTATAAGCGCGCCCGCCCGTAGAGGGCCACCACTAGTAGGGTGGTAGTGGCCGCAGCAAGCAAGAGGGGATTAGGGCATTTTGGAGGCAAAGGATAATTTTACCCCCTTAAAATTTAAGAAATTCTAGGGTTTATCCTTTTATTTAAATTACCAAAATACCCCCTCATAATTTAGAAAATTCTCTATATGTCCCAAATTTCAAAAATATTAATTAATTAAAAATTTTAATTAATCATTATTATTATATAGTAGTCCTACATGATGATGATATGTACATGTGATGTATGATGTGGATGGATGATCATGGATCTTGTGATATGTGTACATATGATGTGATTATTATTATTAGGGCCTGCGAGCCTCCAATTTATTTTTCGTTTATTGTAGAGCATGCGTGTCTATGATTAAGTTGTAATCACAGGAGGAGGCACAGCGAGAGCATGGAAGCAATAACGGGACCCACGAGGTTAAAACGGATGATCGCGCATGCAGATACGTCGAGATACCAACAGAACTGATGAGGATGAGATGTATGATCATAGAGCTTATAAATGCACAGCTACACATATAGATCTTGATGTAAGTGATTAGGCCCACCGGCTCAGGCCTAATCACATTAGGTTATGGTCCATAATCATCTGGTGTGATTGAACATGTGATGTGTGATTGCTTGTACACCTACTATATATATATATATATATATATATATATTTGCATGTGATGTAGATATATATTAAATATATATATATGTGTGACACGTCATATTAGGAGACCAAATCAAAATCTCCTTTCTCGATAATATTAAGTCGATAAACGTGAGGTAATTAGATTGATCCACGTGGCCTTCCATCGTATAGGTAGGGACCAATTCCCGACGTAAGTTGAGTTGGTCAAGTCCCTCGAGGCTCACCTATATCATGATTCGCTATCTTTCCTACGACATAGAGATGTCACCGGTGACCTGAGCACATGGTATGCTTGGTCGAGTCCCTCGAGGGTATATCATCGAATCAGACTCATCTTGTAACGATGGTATTGACTTAACTGAACATCATGGTTAGTCGAGTCCTTTGAGACCATGGTGGTTTAGAGGCTAAACAGGACGAGAATCACAAGGAGTTGTGATTGGCAAGAGTTGCTTACCTTTTGGGCTTAGCATGATTGGTCAAGTCCCTCGAGGTTACGTTAAGATGTCGATTGGATCCTAATCCCCACTAGAAGTCTGCCAAAGACTTCCATTTCACGTGCTGAGGGTGTCACGTGACTCACTAAAAAAATAGTAGGAGTAGAATAAGATAGAAGTCCATATCTTGATTATTTATTTTTTTACAAAATCTGCATGTTATTTATTTTTGCTATATATTTATTTTTAGAAAATGTCGCTTTCAAATCCCTTACGTTACATACTTGATGTCAATTGCCTCACTGGTTCGAATTATATAGATGTTAGGATCAAGAGCACTAAGAGGGGGGGGTGAATTAGTGCAGCGGAAATCTTTCGACGATTAAAACTTCGTTCGTACGATAAAGATGATTTCGGTATAAAAGCCGATTCTAAGATTACTTTAACTTAAGATTAAGCGAGATGATGTTAAAGTAAATCTATGAAGGCAGTTTGCAGTTATGATAGAAATCTGAATGTAAGCGCAAACTGAAGTACGACGTTCGTACAAAAAAACCGGTTTACTTCTAAATGCCGATTCTGAAAATACTGAGCTTTGAAATGCGTTTTGTAAATGCGCAGAAGACAGTTTGCAGTTATGATGGGAATCAGAATGTAAGCGCAAACTGAAATATGATGTTCGTA
>LVTN01001205.1:49981-62557 GCA_001649415.1 Musa itinerans
TAGTAATAATTTTAAGTTATTTCAAATGGATATTAAAAGTACTTTTCTTAATGGCTTTATTTCCGAAGAAGTTTATGTTGAATAACCTCCCAAATTTGAGAATGATAATTTTCCGAATCATGTGTTTAAATTGACTAAAGCTCTCTATAGATTAAAACAAGTCCCAAGGGCTTAGTATGAGAGACTTTGCCCCTTTTTATCCAAAATAATTTCTCTAAAGGCAAGGTTGATACTACATTGTTTATTAAAAATTTTCAGAATAATTTTTTTATTATTCAAATTTATGTTGATGATATTATTTTTTGTTCTACAAATAAATCTTTATGTGAATCATTTACCAAGAATATGAGCCTAGAGTTTGAAATGAGTTTAATGGGGGAACTAACTTTCTTTTTAGGCTTACAAATTAAACAACTTAGTGATGGTATTTTTCTTAGTTAAATAAAATATACATTAGACTTGCTAAAACAGTTTAATATGGATAGTTCAAATGCTATCAATACTCCTATGAGTACCTCCACTAAGTTAGACATTGACAAAGGTGGAGAAAGCTTTGATCAAAAAGCTTATAGAGGTATGATAGGTAGTTTACTATACCTCACCACAACAAGACCGAACATCATGTTTAGCATAGGACTTTATGCTAGGTTTCAATCTAATCTTATGCTATCTCATCTTAAGGAAGTTAAAAGAATTCTTAGATATCTTAAAGGAACCACTAATCTAGGATTATGGTATCCAAAATTCAAAAACTTTGAACTAATTGCTTATGCTGATGCAGATTTTGCTGAATGTAAATTAGATAAAAAAAGCACATCCGGAACATATCAATTCTTAGGTCATGCACTTGTCTCTTGGTCTTCCAAAAAACAAAACTCGGTTACACTATCTACAACCGAAGCCGAATACATAGCGGCTAGTGCATGTTGTGCACAAGTCGTATGGATGAAAAATACATTAGAAGAATATAGAATTTATCTTAAGAATATTCCCATAAAGTGTGATAACACAAGTGTAATATATTTAATAAAAAATCCTATTCAACACTCTAGAACTAAACATATTCACATTAGGCATTACTTTATACGAGATCATATATATAATCATGACGTAATCTTAGAATTTATTGATACGGAACATCAATTGGTCGATATCTTTACAAAACGTTTAAATGAAGAACAATTTAATTTCATTAGAAGGGAGTTAGGTATGTTAAATTGTCCAAATGCATGAGTTTGTTGTATTTCTTTTCCAGACTATCTTTCTCTTAATGTATTTCATGAATGGAGCTTTCATGAATTTATTTCGTTTTTATCTTCCTTGGTATCAAGTTTACTCCATACCCTTGCTCCATCACGTAATGATGTTTGATACATTAACAAATGCATCTTTCACAGATTTCACTCTTATGAATTCTTAATGAGAAACGAATTTAATTTATAAAGTTTTATTCATTGATTTCTTTTTATCCTTTCCCATGAATCCTTCCTTACTCTTCTCATGAAGGAAGAATGTTTATGAATTTTTAGTGTGTAATGATCCACTTGCAAGAATGGCGATTTGATTTAGTATGTAATGGATTTGATTTAGTGTGTAATGGATTTGATCACTTGCATGAATCTTTGTTAAAATTGAAGCATGATTTAATAAAACTCATTTATTGTTTTGAATTTGACTCGGTTCAAATCCTTTCATGAATTTGGGTCTTCATGGATTCTTTCCTTACCCTTCTTTCTTTTCTTATTCTTATGACAAAGGAAGAAAGAGATTTGCATAACTAAAGAAGAACTAAAAAGCTCTTGAGTAAAAATGTTAGCTTATTCAAAGAGAAATTATCATGCAAAGTTTTGCTTACATTCATTATGAAACTTGTTTGAATTTTTACCACACATGTATTGTTGAATTATTCTCCTTTTTGTTGATGACAATGGGAGAGAAATGTGACAAATTGATGACAAAAAATTGGCATGTCTTAGATAAATGCATAAAATGCATTTTATCATAAATGCTTGAATGTCTTGTGAATGCTTAAAATATGATTAAATATGATTGGTATCGTCAAATACGTACTTGAAAAATATCAAAATGTTTACTTGAAACATATTGGAATGTGGCATGATGACTTGTAAATGTTTTATTCCCAGTATCATGCTTGAATTCGTATCATTTTGATAAATGTCTTTCATTATGATAAGGTATCATGAGCTTAACTTGTTACTTACAATTGATATCTTGCCACGGAATAATGAATTGTTATCTTTTATCAAGAATTGTCATCTTGCTAAATTTCATATTCAAAATTTGTAAATGATGATTAATTATCATTGAACTTGAAAATGGATGTCATGTCTTGACATCATTTTGACAAATACATGGTATCGTATTTAGAATTGATAAATCATGATAAGTATCATGATGTGCATGTTGATAAGTTTAAATGAAAATAACTTATCGGTTTGATGCTTGAATCCAAAGGTCATGAATTCAAGAATGTCTTTTCTCAAGCAAGGCATATAGATAGGGGAGTTAATATTAACTTCATCATCAATTGATTGTCATCATCAAAAAGGGAGAGATTGTTGAATCTCAAATTTTGATGATGAAATCAATTGGTAAATTGTTTGATCTAATCTATATATTGAGAAAAGTGTACAGAAATAACTACAATAGCGATAAGACATAAAGCAAATAATGTGTCGGAGTCAAGATCGAGATTTCGTTAGGAGTTCGAGAGTTCATCGGAAGTCCGGACGTTCATCAGATGTTTTGTCGGAACCAACCGAGAAGTCCAGGAGCTTGCCAAAGAAGCTCATCGAAACTCATCAAGAAGATCGTCGTGAAGTCCAGGAGCTTATTGAAAGTCCGCCGGAATATTATCGAGAGATCGTTGAAAGTTCGTCGGAAGCTCGTCGGAAGAACAATTGACATACCGGAACAAGAATGCTTTGTTAAATGTCTTAATTATCATAGTTAGTTAGTAATTTGAGTTAGGATTGGGAGGTAATCCCACTAACTCGGTTATAGGCCAACTAGGCCCTTAACAGGGCTAAATTGGGCCGGTTGAATAGCTCATTCAGCACCTAAAGTAACGGCCGACGATGGCATCACTTGGGACTCAGTCTTCCAAGTGTTCTGGGTGGTGGTACCGCCTAGACTAGGCAGTGGTACCATCGACAATTAATGTTGTCAGGTGATAGTACCACCAGAGCTCGATCTCCGAGCTTTGTCAAACGGTCGTACCGCCTAGATTGAGTAGTGGTACCACCTAGTGTTAGTCTGCAAGCGGTAGTACCGCCCAATAATGGCGGTGGTACCGTCAGTACCTCGAAATCCAAGGATGTGACACTTTTTGGCTTCAATTCTGAAGCCATTGGGGCCTATAAATATCCAACATTTCTGCATGAAAGGGCACGAAAGTGTTAACATAATCTTGAATTCTTTGGGTGTTAAAGTGTTGTAAAAGTGCAAGAGTCCTCCTCCTCCCTTTCTAGGTGTTGAGATCATTCAAGAGAGGTGTGAGGCTTGTAAGGGTTATCTCCTAAACCCGTGAAAAGGAGAAAGTACTGTAAAGAGGTGGTTGGTCTTCGCCTATTAATGGAAGACCATTAGTGGACGTCAATGACCTCGACGGAGGAAGAATTGGAAGTGGATGTAGGTCACACCGACAGAACCACTATACATTTTGGTTTACATTTCTATTATTGCTATTTACTTGCTTTACATTAGCTTCACTTCCTTCTTACTTTGCTTTCACTACCCTTACGATTAAACATGCCTTCAAGTTATCTTCTGAGATCATTTTTAATGTAAAAAGTGTTAGGAACGGGGTCGGCACTAAGAGGGGGGGTGAATTAGTGCAGCGGTAAAATCACGTCTTCAAAATGTTTCGTTTCGATTAAAATCAATTCCGACAAAAACCTTTTCGTAAAGATCTTAACTTGAAACCTATTTGTAAATGTATTGAAAGCAGTAAGCAATTAAAGAGGTTTGCAGTAAAGATAAATTGCACAAATAGAAATGCAAACCAGATTTTAGAGTGGTTCAGTCGTCGTGACCTACATCCACTTCGCCAATTCCTCTTCTGTCGAGGCCACCGGCATCCACTATTGATCTTCCTTCAATAGGCGAAGACCAATCACCTTTTACACCCCTCTTCTCCTTTTCACAGGTTTAGGAGTCAACCTTTACAAGCACATATACTCCTCTCTAAATAGAATTCTAAAGTTAAATCTAGAGGAGGGATTTCTCAAGTGATTTCTACAATGTTTTCTCACTTTAAAACTCTCTATGCTTGTGTAAGTTAACCAAGGATGAGAGGGATATTTGTAGGCTTCAAGTTGATTCAAACTTGGAGCCTAAAAACATCTCATCCCGGGTTTCCTAGGTACGGGCGGTACTACCACCAGTGTTAGTCTGATACTAACACTGCGCTAGGCGGTACCACCGCTTGGGAGGCTGTGCTAGGTGGTACCACCGCCTGACACCCTGCCAGGGGTAGTACAACCACCTAGACTGGCGGTACCACTGCTTGACACAGTCTCGAAAATTATGCCATGACGGTGCCACTTTGTGGGACACTGTTTGGGCCTCTTATTGGGCCCAACATAATCCTTACATGGGCCCAACTGGCCCCTAATTGGGTGGACCAAATCCAAACCCAATTACGTGCTAACTACGAAATCTAAGACATTTGCTAAGCTAAACAAGTCCCTATGTCTTGGTTTCTTCCAGCGAGCTTCCGGCGATTTTCCAGTGAACTTCTGACGATCTCTCGGCAATGTTCCAGCAGACTCTTGGCAAGCTCTTGGAGCCTAAAAATATCTCATCTCGGGTTTCCTAGGTATGATGGTACCACCGCCTACGCTGGGCGGTACCACCGCCAGTGTCAGTCTGACACTGACACTGCGCTGGGCGGTACCATTGCTTGGGAGGCTATGTTGGGCAGTACCACTGCCTAACATAGTCCCGAAGACTGTGCTACAACGGTGCCACTTCTTGAGACACTATTTGGGCCTCTTATTGGGCCCAACACAGTCCTTATATGGGCCCAACTAGCCCCTAATTGAGTTGGCCCAAATCCAAACCCAATTACATGCTAACTATGAAATCTAAGACATTTGCTAAGCTAAACAAGTCCTTATGTCTTGGTTTCTTCCGACGAGCTTCCGACAAACTTCCGACGATCTCTCGGCAATGTTCCAACGGACTCTCGGCAAGCTCCTGGACTTCACGATGATCTTCTTGGCGAGTTCCGATGAGCTTATTTGGCCAGCTCCTGGACTTCTCGGCAAAACTTCCGATGAACGTCTGGACTTCCAACGAACTCTCGAACTCCCAACGAAATCGCATCCTTGACTCCGAGACTTCATTTTGCTTTATGCCTTGCTATCATAGTTAATCCTGCACATGTAAAAACACACTTCGATCTAGACAATTAATACTACTCATTAATCATGTTGTCCGGCATGTCATTGGTGCCTCGACACTTTGTCCGATTCTTCGGTGCATCGTCCTCTCTTGCGGCCTATTGCCCAATCGGCCAGTTGACTCTGCAACTCCTATATCCTTGGTGCAATATCTGCTCTTCTTGACCCGATGCCCGAATCCATGGCCCGAAACCTTCTATCGATACGTCGATCGATCCTCCAACTCGACGTCCAATCTTCTGACATGTTTTCCTCCGGCACAACATGATTTTTCCTACTTTAATTATCTCATCCTGATCGAAGCATCCTATGTCACTCAAAACGCAGATTAAAACATAAACACTTATCAATTGGTTTCATCATCAAAATTCGAGATTCAACAATCTCTCTCTTTTTGATGATGACAACCAATCGATGACGGAGTTAATCTTAACTCCTGGAGTTTAAACAAACTCCCCCTATCAATATTCCATATTGATAGAACCTTGAATTCAAGCTAAATTTAAGTCATTGCAAATGCATCATGAATATTTACAACACGTCATCATGAATAACACGATAATACTTCTCCCCCTTTGTCATCAACAAAAAGGAGAAGTACCACTATCAAGTTTTTAAACATAGGAGTTCAAATCGTTGCATAATAAATCTCAAGTTTAATCATCATGCAAGTTAGCAAAAATTTTGATTTTTGTAAGTTTGTAAATTTTGCTAGATGTGCAAGTTTAGCATGTTTGTTTTGTAATGTTCAAGCTAGCAAGTGTTTGGAAAAGAAAGTAAGTTTTGCAACATACAAACTAGCAATAATTTATAGTTGTGCAAGTTTGCAAATTTGCTTTTCTTTGCCATGTGCAAGATAGCAAATTTTTGCATCTTCTTGAGATTACAAGCTAGCAATTCTCGGTAATGTTCAAGATAGCAATTTCTTCTCTTTTGAAAAGTGCGATTATTTTTTCTTCCTTTGCAAAAATGCAAGCTAACAAAATATTACATTATTTTACAACATGAAAGCTAACAATTTGAGATGTTCAAGACAAGTTCCTTCTTCTCTTTTGAGAAGTGCAATTTTTGCTTTCTTCTTGAATTGTGCGAGCTAGCATCTTTTATCTCCCCCTTTGTCATTATCAAAAAGAAGGGAAGACCCTTTATATCAATTTTCAGATTATGACAAAGGTAAATAACAAAGATGAAAAATCAAGTTATGAATATCAAAATAATTTTTCATCATGAATATTTCATCATTGCATGCATCATTATCATAAGTTGAAGTATAGCATGCATAATACCAAATCATCATGTATATTTCCAAAATATAAAATGTATGATTCCAAATCATCATTCATAATTACATCAATATTCCAATCATTATTTCAATCATCAAAAATGAAAGATCAAGTCTAAAATTCAAGAGATCAAGATCATAATCCGAAAAATGTATAAGAAGAATTTATGCATTTGGAAGATCTAACATGTCTAAGTTTCTCATTTAAGCTGGCAATTTTCTTTCTCCCCTTTGTTATTGTAAACAAGGAAGAGGTAGAGTGGAAGAATACAATTTTTACATCAATACTCTACTTATAACATGAGGTTTACAACCACAAATACAAAGGAATTTACACATCATGTCATGAAAGATAATAATATCAAATCATGAATGCCACAAAACATGATTTATTTCATCAAATCTCTTTTTTTTATAAATAGCAAAAAGAAACATAAGAGATCAAATGATACAATATCTTGATTCATGCATAAGAATAGATATGATTCACTTTGATAAATCTCATTTTTAGTGAATAACAAAAAGAGACATAGGAGTTCAAAAACAAGATCTTGATTCATAAAAAAATTTCAAGTATCAATATCGGGAATTCAAGATCATGATATAGATAAAGACATTCCTATAGCAACAAGATATCATGAGAGAACACATAAATGATCTTGATTTATGTATAATATCTCTTAATTCATTATGAATCATAATAATTATAATTCTGAAAAATCATTATTCATTTAGGAAATTTTCTTCTTTAGTAAACGACAAGAAGAAACATGAGAGTTCAAAGAACAAGATCTTGATTCATAAACGATTTCAAGTTATAAATCATGAGAAATCAATATCATGATTTCGATAAAATCTATTAAATTTAAATCATTTTCATAATCCATGAGATTCAAATATACATAGATTCATTAATAAAAAATCAAAATCAATTTCATGGTTCAAAAAATTTATAACATAGGAATTGAGAAATTTTCAAGAAATGTATTCCCCTTTTATTTCATACAAGCATGCCTTTGCTAATTAAAAACATTCATCATCATTTTAAAACAAAAATCATTATGCATAATTTCGAAATTAATTTTCATCGCGACAAGTATCAAGAAGCCATAAATCACAAAAATCATCATGCATAATTTCGAAATATAAACTCATTAAGCATGATCATTATGCATCATTACTTTGGGTATGATACCAAAATATAGTTTCAAGTTTTCAAGGTATAACATGCACAATTTCAAACTATAAACTCATTAAGCATGATATCAAATCTCTTAACATTTTCATTAATTCATTGGAGTAGAAGACTTTTGAAAACCAAATTCGACTAAGTTCCATAAATCGAGATTCAACGAAAGCAAGAAAACTCTCATTCGAGTTTTCCAATATGTGTAGTCCGTCCCATTGAAAAAGGGAGGACGAATGAGAGAGTGACCCTCTTGAAAGCCGAAAAGATCCATTTCACTTTGGGTGTTAAACCAAATGAGAAAATGAGGCTTTGATACCAATTGTTAGGAACGGGATCAGCACTAAGAGGGGGGGGTGAATTAGTGTAGTGGTAAAATCACGTCTTCAAAATGTTTCGTTTCGATTAAAACCGATTCCGACGAAAACCTTTTCATAAAGATCTTAACTTGAAACCCGTTAGTAAATGTATTGAAAGTAATAAGCAATTAAAGAGGTTTGCATTAAAGATAAATTGCATAAATAGAAATGCAAACCAGATTTTAGAGTGGTTCGGTCCTTGTGACCTACATCCACTTCATTGATTCCTCTTCCGTCGAGGCCACCGGCATCCACTATTGGTCTTCCTTCAATAGGCGAAGACCAATCACCTTTTACACCCCTCTTCTCATTTTCACAGGTTTAAGAGTCAACCTTTACAAGCACACACACTCCTTTTTAAATAAAATTCTAAAGTTAGATCTAGAGGAGGGATTTCTCAAGTGATTTCTACAGTATTTTCTCACTTTAAAACTCTTTGTGCTTGTGTAAGTTAACCAAGGATGAGAGGGATATTTATAGGCTTCAAGTTGATTCAAACTTGGAGCCTAAAAACATCTCATCCCGGGTTTCCTAGGTACGAGCGGTACTACCGCCAGTGTTAGTCTGATACTAACACTGCGCTGGGTGGTACCACCGCTTGGGAGGCTGTGCTGGGTGGTACCACCGCCTGACACCCTGCCAGGGGTAGTACAACCACCCAGACTAGCAGTACCACTGCTTGACACAGTCTCGAAAATTATGCCATGACGGTGCCACTTTGTGGGACACTGTTTGGGCCTCTTATTGGGCCCAACACAATCCTTACATGGGCCCAACTGGCCCCTAATTGGGTGGCCCAAATCCAAACCCAATTACGTGCTAACTACGAAATCTAAGACATTTGCTAAGCTAAACAAGTCCCTATGTCTTGGTTTCTTCCGGCGAGCTTCTGGCGATTTTCCGACGAACTTCTGACGATCTCTCGGCAATGTTCCAGCAGACTCTTGGCAAGCTCTTGGACTTCACAACGATCTTCTTGGCGAGTTCCGATTAGCTTCTTTGGTAAGCTCCTAGACTTCTTGGAAAAACTTCCGACGAACTCTCGAACTCCCAACGAAATCGCGTCCTTGACTCCGGGACTTCATTTTACTTTATGCCTTGCTATCGTAGTTAATCCTACATATGTAAAAACATACTTCGATCTAGACAATTAATACTAAGCATTAATCATGTTGTCCGGCATGTCATTGGTCCCTCGACGCTTCATCCGATTCTTCGGCGCATCGTCCTCTCTTGCGGCCTATTACCCAATTAGCCAGTTGACTCCGTAACTCCGATATCCTTTACGTAATATCCACTCTTCTTGACCCGATGCCCGAATCCATGGCCCGAAGCCTTCTGTCGATACGTCGACCGATCCTCCAACTCGACGTCCAATCTTCTAACATGTTTTCCTCCGACACAACATAATTTTTCCTGCTTTAATTGTCTCACCTTGATCGAAGCATCCTGCGTCACTCAAAATGCAGATTAAAATATTTTACTTATCAATTGGTTTCATCATCAAAATCCGAGATTCAACACAAAGAATTTTAAACTGTCGTTTTAATCCGCTGCACTAATTCACCCTCCCCCCCTTAGTGTCGCTCTTGATCCTAACAAAGCCCCTTCTTAATCACGTGGTGTGAGTAGAAAGAAAAATCATGCAGTAATTTGAGGAGCATCTTCGACGCATATATCATGTGGATCATTGCTAGAGATGAGGACATCTGACCTCCTTCATCCTCTCCAATAGATCTATAAGTTTTCAAGGATATACGATCTTCTTAAGTAATGCATCTTTTATATACGCGTAGTTTTCGGTCATGTGGGTTTTTACGCATCAATCTTTGCACGATGACGAGAAACCTTTTTTCTATGGGGAATCTGATATTTTTATTTTCTATTCTTCCGCTGCACATGTGATCCTACCCTAGATTTTCCAACAAACGTTTCATAAAAATTTCAAAGAATTTTGACTCGTCCTCGTGTAAGACATATTATTTTTTATTTGACCTCAAAAATACTATATCATATAGTAAGATTTGAATTTTCTAAACCAAAATCGTACCATAGATTATCCACCTATTTAGAAGATCAAATAATAAAAAATATTACATGGATCCATCCTATATCTCAGAGAAAATAGAAAAAATAGGGAAATGATAAATCGTTTGGATATTGAATAAATTTAAAAAATATCAAAAAAATTTCTAAATTAAAAAAAAAGTATGCTAGATGTCCATCTTGGTATAATGCAAAGCTTTTAGTAAAATTTTATATTATTTTGATTAGTCCTTATATGTGATATATTAATTTTGATTTGACCTCAAAAATATAATAGGACTTGAGTTTTGCACACCAAATTTTTACTATAGGTTGTGTGCCTATTTAAAAGATCAAATGTCAAAAAAACATTACAAGGATCCATCCTATTTTGCTAGAAATGAAAAACACATAGAGAAATAAAAAAATTAACTAAATATTAAAATATTGAATAAATAAAAAATATTGAAAATTTTTCTAAATTAGAAAATGTGTGGTGGATGTCCAACTGAGCATAATGCAAAGCTTTCATACAAATTTTAAATGATTTGAACCCGTCCTTGTATCATATATACTTTTGTGGATCAAATTTTTAATATAGTTTTCTCACCTATTTAGAAGCTTTACTATAAAAAAAAATTATAATATTAATTCATCATATTTAGGTAGAAACAAAAAATACTTTGAAATTTTGAAAAATACTTTGTTTTTCCACAACAAAGTGTGATACAGATTAGAGAAATTCTATATAACTTTACAAAAGACTTTTACATAAATTATAAAAAGTGTGATACAGATTTATTCATGTATATAATACAAGATGTTCTTCTTTACATATATAAAACTATTCTCATTTGTACAATATTTATAATAAATTAACAAAATTTTATTTGTACAATTTCAGTTCACAAACTCTGTAAAAAAGACGTGTATATACAAACTAACAATCATATTTTTTTATAAAATTTTAAATTCTAAAATTGCTCCTACAATGTCTAATGGATACCGCTTCATGCGCTTCTGTCAGAACAACACGATAAATCCAAAAAACAGATACTCAATAAACTTTAAAAGGAATATAGCACAATCATTCCTAGAACACACAAAGGTTATTAATTATATAATTTATCAAAAAAAAATATGTATGGTATTTCAGAGTGTTCGGATACAGTAACTTATGATGAAATTTGCTTCGGACAAGCAACATTTATGAAGGTCAATCCCTTTGATTTGATTATTTATGCAATCCCAAGATATAACAATTATTCATTGTTTGTAATGTGTGTTGGGCTGGTAACCTACAAATTTAGTTCATAGTGGGCTTGATCAGCTCACAGCCCACACTCCCTCTTAACCTAACCCTAGATTAATATAAGGGGGTGTGGTGGCTGCGTTTTGCAGATAAGGGGGCTACGTTTTTGGGAGAAAAATTATAGTAACGTGGTGATCTTTGTAGCAGCAAAGAGGAAAAGAAAAAGGCAAAAAAAGGAAGAGAAAGAAAGGGAAGAAGACAAGGACAACGCAGAGAGACTGTTCTCAATCATCTAGCAGTGTTCTCATCTCAGGTTAGATCAAATCATAGTAAATTCTTACTGTGATTACTTGGGAAGAATTAGGGAGGATTTAGATATTATGCACAGTGACGTGATCCTTGTATCCCAGTTATTCTCTTATGATTGTTGCTAGAGTTTTGGGTAAGAGATTGAGATTTGTATATTCATTATTCTCATAGTAGATTATCTCTAGTTTGCCTCGTGGTTTTTACCCTTCATATCAAATGGGTTTTCCACGTATATCTTGGTGTTCTATTTTATTGTGGTTCCATTTAATTCCGCTGTATGTTATGGCCTGCTAGTATTTGTTCATATACAAAAGTTATTTCTCTTTATATCCCATCAACTGGTATCAGAGCAGGGATGTCGTGATTTAGTTTTGTATTAGAACATAGAGGCCAATAATTTTTCTCGCATTATTAGTTTAAAAAAAAACAATTGGATGATATGGAAACCAAGAATGGAAGATCTCTTGTATTATAAAGATTTGCATGGACCTTTGCAGGAGGATAGTGCAAAACCCACAACTATGACAGATGATGAGTGAAAGATGTTAAATCGAAAAGCAGTTGGGTTTATTCGACAGTGGCTTGATAATAGTGTTTTTCACCATGTTTCTACTGAAAGTTCTGCATATTCTCTTTGGAAAAAATTAGAAGGTCTCTATGAAAGAAAAATAACTGGTAACAAAGCTTTTTTATCAGAAAACTTGTGAACCTAAAATATAGAGAGGGTGCTTCTATTG
>LVTN01001205.1:66824-80893 GCA_001649415.1 Musa itinerans
GGGGTGTGGTGGCTGCGTTTTGTAGAGAAAGTGGCTGCGTTTTTAGGAGAAAAACTGCAGCAACGAGGTGATCTTTACAGCAGCAAAGAGGAGAAGAAAAAGGCAGAAAAATGAAGAGAAAGAAAAGGAAGAAGACAAAGACAACGTAGAGAGACTATTCTCAATCATCTAGCAGTGTTCTCATCTCAGGTTAGATCAAATCATAATAAATTCTTACTGTGATTACTTGGGGAGAATTAGGGAGGATTTAGATATTGTGCATAGTGACGTGATTCTTGTATCCCAATTATTCTCTTATGATTGTTGCTAGGGTTTTGGGCAAGAGATTGAGATTTGTATATTCATTATTCTCATAGTGGATTATCTCTAGTTTGCCCCGTGGTTTTTACCCTTCATATTGAAGGGGTTTTCCACGTATATATTGTGGTTCCATTTAATTCCGCTGCATGTTACGGTCTGCTAGTATTTGTTCATATACAAAAGTTATTTCTCTTTATATCCCATCAATGTGTCCACCTACAATATTGAAAACATCATCATTAAATTTGTTAATTGAAACGACTTGCCAAAGAGTTATCACTTTATAATCACTTCATATTCTTCTTTTATTATTGATCATTGAATTTTAATGCACTCAAATCTTCATACATATAAAAGGTGCCAATGAAAAATATCATCATTATGCAATGATATAAAATATATTTAATTTACCCAACAGCATGAGTTTTGCTAGACCCTCTAAATAATTAAGGGTCATGGATCTCAAAATATCTCTGAAATAATATCATAAAGATTAATAATCTTAAAATTTCATAATAAATAAGAAAATTAATAATAATCCTAAATATATTATTATCGACGACATATAAGATTCTTTTAGTGACAACAGGACATGTCCCCTCTGAATTAGAATATTAGAATATATATATATATATAAATGCATCATCTTTCTAAATTACTTGGGTTGATAAATTATAACATCAAAGAAATAAAATATTTTGGTCACCTTTCTTATATTTAATAAGTATATGTAACTCATGATAAACTATAAATAAAATTTATCATATAACTCATGACAATACCTTTAGCTTACATATTATTATTATCACTTCTTCCTCTACATAAACTTCATCGGTCTCAATAGTCTATAGAATCAAATAAATTTAATTCAGACATCCTCGGTCTATTTGTTATCTTATAAAAGCCATTAAAAACTTACCTTTAAAATGTCCATCATTTCCTTCTCACAATTCATCTTTGTCTTTGCTTTGTGCCTATGCCTATGTCGAGAAATAATATCCCACTGCGTCTCCTTGTCATTGTCCTCTAATGTCATATTTTACAAGTATTCACAACAGCTACCTTTGGTTATCTTCTTCATCTGTCTTCTTTTTTTTCCCAGCAGCTCCCCTTCTTTCCCTTCTTCCTATAACTTCTCATTTGATAAGGACTGCATATATAAGGTTAGTAGACCAAATATTTATATAGTTGGTGCACAAGGCCTGCAATATCCTTGGATACTATTTTACTAACTACATGACCCTAGTTATGTTCCTACACAAAGACCACCAAAGCCCTAATCGTCTCAATATATCTATCACAGGATTTACATTATGACTGTTGGAGTTCACATGACTTGGGTTGGTCTTCTAAGACATCATTCATATATGTATCAAAGGTTTCAAGAGTTTGTTTATGTATAATAAGAAAATAATTACTTAGTTATCTCAAAGAAAACTATAATTTGTATGATTGATCAGAAACATACCTCAATAGGTGGTCCCTCGATACGTGATGATGCCTCAACAAGAGTCAGTATCTTGTTGGTGAATTGTATGACTTTTAACCGTGACTCACATTGCCAAGGATGTAACTCTTTAATGATCTACAAATAACAAAAAGTTATCATTAAGATATTTTTTTTCAAAACAAGCTATAATTATAAATGTGAATTTGGAAAATTTTACTTGTTCAAATGATATTTTTGATATTATTTTATTAATTATTTTTTAATACAATATGGGAAATTTGCACAATCTAGGAGATTTAATTTATAAAACATAGCACATGCACATAAAACCACCTCTATCAAAGATCAAATACATGTTAAGATCAAATCATATTATACAAAATTAATAATGCAGTCATTTGCAAACCAGATATGTCTACGTCACTAACATGCAATCCGAGTGTATGCAGCCTCTCAAATAGCCGACAGAATAACTCTCGTTTTGCTTAAATCTCTAAATTCTCTTCCCCACTATTAGAATCTTCTTAAAAATAAAAGAATGAACTGTTGCTACCCAATTAAACTTATCCAAACTTTTCAGATTATTAATGATCGATACTAATGAACACGATAACTTATAGTTACTTTGATAAAAATAATATACATGTAAATATATATAGCACATACATCTAACAAAAATCTGATACATCCTCTTCACATGGATACAATTGTATCATCAGCTTTTTCAATTTCCCATGAGTTGGATCCATCAAATGTAAAATACTTCTTCATATGATACCCTCTAGAGTATATGCTTTCATATCAATTATTTCTCTAGTATTTGATAGATTAAGAAGAAGAGAAACACCTGACATCAAAAATGATATTTCAACTCTATTAGCTAGAAACTTATTATTTTCATCCTATTGTTTTAGAATTGCTGATAATAATTTGTAAGATACGACTATATCAGAGATATATAAGAAATGATCAATTGTCGTACGTCTTATAATA
Source organism: Musa itinerans (assembly GCA_001649415.1). Taxonomy (NCBI): domain Eukaryota; kingdom Viridiplantae; phylum Streptophyta; class Magnoliopsida; order Zingiberales; family Musaceae; genus Musa; species Musa itinerans. The sequence goes on from LVTN01001205.1 coordinate 69,568, forward strand.
TCCAAATGACACTACCTTGGTGATGTTGAGACCAAATTTTTTCGACTATTCTTAGTTGATGCTTTAAATGATAAAAATAATTCAACAAAGCTATAACATCCTATAACCATCCAACTATAAGGGCTTTTGAATCTTATCAGAATGAGCTAATTTAGGTTTACCAACATATGAAACTACAAAAATAAAATTAAAAAATTATCAATGATAATTTAAGCCAAACAAATTATAAAGAATATAATAAAAAATATACATACACTTAAATCAACATTCTTGTAGCCAGCTTTGGCATTTCTACAAGTATAATAATCGCTTGATGACATGATCAATTACTATATAAAGCAAAAAAGATATTAGAATTGATAATTCACTAAACTTGAATACAAATGTGAGTATGATAAATAAAAGGAATTAGTATATGAAATATCTAAAACTTGATTAAAGAATTAGTATGTGGAAAGAGATATGAAATGGGTTAAGACAATAGCTTAGAACTGGTTGCATGATCATTAAAAATTTTGAATGCTAGTTACTGATAGTAAGTTATTTTGATGTATCTGTAACAAGATAAACCTTACATGACTATTTTGATACCAGGTTTGAGAGTACTTTGATAGTGAAACCAGTGTATCCCTAGAATGAGAAAATCACAACTAAATTATATATGACTATTTGATAGCAATTAGTTATGGAGATTGGGTGAGAAACGAAAATATACCAAATAGATGACGTAGACGAAACCCCACACAAGAGAACTCTTATTGTCGAGAGGGGTGCTCTAACGATGGTGTGCTGGAACCCTAGAAGCCTCTTTGTTGAATATGATAGTAATAGTATGCTAGAACCCTAGAAGCCTCTTTATTGAAACACTCAACGTTGTTGGCAAGAATAGAGAACTCGATGACGACGCTAGAACTCGATGACATGGAAAGTGTTCAATTGTCCTTGGAAGCAATCGAATAGGAAATTTTTTTGGCGTTAAAACTTGACACTCTTTGGAGGCTCTAAAATAAGAAAAAAGTTAGTGATGGCAATGGAATAGGAAAAAAGATCGAAAAGGAGATGGAATAGGCTGTGTCGTACACCACCAATCCTGTCGATTGGCATGGTTGAAACAATGAAAGTGGAACCGCTTAAAGTAAAACTGATTTTTTTCTTTTGTTTAACCCTATGTAAACCCGATCAGTTTTACGAAGAAAATTTTATCTTTAAGAAAAGTAAGAGCTATGTGAAAGATTCCCAAAAGTATGAGCTTTTTCTAAAAATTTATGTATATATATAATTAATTTTGTGGATACTGAATTATATATATATATATATATATATATATCTAATTTGATGTGGGATCTTTAAGATTTGCAAAAAAATTCCATATAAAGGCTTCATAGTTATGATAAAATCTACATTAAAAAGAACTGCTACGAAGGAACCTCAATGCATAAATAACTCACCTCACATGAATAAATAATTCAATACTTACTACTACAGCTACTGAGGATATGGATCACACTCAAAATATTATTTTTATGATTTAAACTTTAACTTTACTGAGGTAGATCACAAGCGTTTGATCCTAAACACAATGAGAGCAAACGGTGCGGATCGAAATGTTGCCGATTAGAGACGGTGGCGGACCCGCATCTTGGGGCCCTTGGTGGGCCCTGAGAGTTTCTCCGTCCAGATAGCGGGTAGGACGGGGGGTACTTTTTAACGGACACCAAAAGTATTAATTGCACGTCATAACTAGGGTTTGTTCCTCGGCTATAAAAGACCCCCTCGCTTGGCTATGTTTCCGTCCTCTTCGTTAGCCGTCGTTACATGGCTGTTCGGAGTTAGGGTTCGTCGTGGACTGCGATTCTAGCGAAGGGAGAGGGATGGGGCACTCTAACGTCTGGAACTCGCATCCGAAGAATTATGGCCCTGGATCTCGGGTTTGGTAAGCGATTTCAGATTGACCGTGTCGTATCATCTCCAAATCTGATACTTTTGTTGGTTGAAATGCATGAATCTTTTGTTGTTGCTCAAACTAGATACGGCTCCTTCTTTTGATCGTTTTCAATTTAAAGATAAAAGACTTTTCAATCGTTTCGTGGCAAATTCATTGTGGACCCTTCGGGTTATTTATCGATATGTCATCTGCTAGATTAATTAATATCAAAATTCGGAGATGCGATGAAAAACGTTTTGATTCATAGAGGTTTCAAGATAACTCTTCACGCGATAGGCGTGTTTTAACGTCTTCATTGTATTGTTATTCATGTATTGAAACTTTTTTTGTTTCTACAGTGGGTAAAGGGATTGATTGATCGAGAAAGATTTCTTATTTTTATTATAAGATCATGATTTGATCCGTATATTTTTGATAAAAAGAATAATCTTTCCCTTTGATCATAAATGGAAAGTGTTCAATTGGAACATGAAAACGTTATTTAATTTGTCTTAGTTACTCTTGGGACGGAGTGGAATAAGGGAGGAGATTCTCAAACGAAGAAAAGGATCCAATTACTCCAAAAGAATTGAACGAGGATCTGTATTAGCATAAAATCTCAGGGTTCTGTAGAGTGACTGTAAGAGTGACTTATCTGTCAACTTTTCCACTATCAGCCCCCAAAAATCAAACTCTGCATCCGGAAAAGTGTCAAAGTATGATTAACCTCTGGATTTGAAATCATTGCTTATATACTTGGTATTGATCATAATTTACAAGAACATTCTATAGTATTAGTAAGAGGAGGAAGGTTCAAGGATTTACCTGGTGTGAGATATCACATTGTTCAAGGAACCCTAGATGCTATCAGAGTAAAGGATTGTCAACAAGGGTGTCCTAGTGCGTTGTAGATTCTTATCCAAGACTTGTATCATCTCTGATGCTGTTTTATTGTTTTTTTTTGTTGCAGCCGGGTGTGTGGGAACCCCCATGGACTAATTAGGAAGTATGGTCTAATGTGTTGCAGACAGTGCTTCCGCAGCAATGCTAAGGAAATTGGCTTTAGTAAGGTACATGTACAGTTTTTTTTCCATTCTGATAATATCTTGTGGATTCTAGTTTTCTTTAACGAAGAAGTTTGTTTGGATGATGTCTGTCTTCTTGGAACATATGATGGTTTACTAGAGAATCAGTCATGATTATCAGTCTTAAATTGAGATGTTGCTGTCCTATTGAGTCCATCATGGATATGTAATTATAGAAGCTTCTATGTTTGATCCCAACATTTTCATTCATTCTTGGCTATGATGGAAGAGGATTACAGCCAAGTTTATTGTCAAGCTTTTTACTCTTTTGCTCTAAGAGGCCTTGGATGTGAAATATTTAGAGCTTTTAGGACCTTTTTCTATGGTTTTCCCCACTACCATCACCATCATCCATTCCTGAATTTTGCAATAAACTTACCTGCATGCACTTACATAAGCATGTAAGTTCCACTCTTCATTGTTACCTCCCGCTAACTGCAGATGAAAATCCCTGGTTTGGGCTGTAACCCCTTAACAATCTATGGGAGGAACATTTTTTTAAAATCTTCCCTTCATGTTGCTTTTTACCTACATATTCATCTTGTGTTTTTCTTGAGTACCTTTTTTTTTGTACTCATCTTGATCTGAGATCATTTTTTTATCTTTGGCACACTCTGCACTGGGGCTTTCTTGAATGTATTTAACTTTAATGACACCCAAAAGGTTTTGGAATACTTTTCTTATCCACTGGTTCAATAAAGTTATATAAAAACAGCTTACTGAATATTAAGATGAGCATTTTTATGATGATCCCTTAAGATGTTGGATTTTGTGTTAATTGAGTTGTTTTCTATTGTAAGATGTACAATTTTGGGTTTGTGTTAATTTGTCTGTTTTTTATAGTTAACTGTTTTCTGTGTCAATTATGTGTTGACATAAGAAACAATAATACAATTAGTTTTAATTGATTGAATTAAATCCATCAATATTTGGCCTTGGACATGTTGCGGCATTTTGACTGGTCCCTGGTCCTAGTTGGGTCTAGGTTTCCACGTTCAAAATCTCCACAAATAATAGTAGGTCAGTCATTGTATATACCAAGGATGACTTATTGTCTGGTTCCATTTGTTTGTTTGCCACATGTTAGTGTATTTATTGTAGTATCATAGGATCCTGATTGAACATGTGGTTCTATGTGCTTACCTTCTATATGAAAGACAATTTTAGGCAATGCCATTTGACTTGTCATAATATAAGTGATACATCAAGGATGCAAGCTTCCGTTCCTGTTCAGCCTTTTAATGGCTGTCTGCAATTCATGTTTTTCTTGTGCTGCTTATATCATGGCTGTCTAAAACTTCCAGAGGCTATTTTAATTTTGTTAAAATTGGTCAAGTACTTGGTTCCCGTGTCATCCAATCTAAGTGTAAGGACCCTTCAGATGGTATAAACAAAAGTAGAAGCCTTATGTCCAGTGGAATGAATAAATATTTAATTATTTGTTTCAGATTTGCTTTTTTTTTTTAAGTCTGATCTTACATTCACAAGGGAAATTAAATTCTAGAAGTGTGATTTCACTGCAAAATGGAGCATTGTTCTAAAGAAATGTTGTTTTTATTGGCACTGTGATTGGAAACTGAAGTTGTATCAAATTAAATAAGCACTGGAGTTTATATGATTATATTTTTTTGTTCTAAGGGAACTGAATACAAATAAGAGATGCTTGAGATGTACATTGCTAATCTCTATATTTGTTTCTTACTTTTGTGTATTTTTGTTAAGGATGTGGACCTTTATTTCATTAGTGTTCCTATTGTTTTTGCAGTATCGTTGAAAATATTGGGTTCACCCGAGGCAGACTGCTGAATGAACTACCACTCACCAGAAGGTTTTTACTTTTATCGTGGAGTCGGACCTCTATGCTTTGCTTTTAACATTTTTCACATATTAAATCTTGTGATTTTGTTTGATCCATATACTTAAGTAGTATTCTTTAAAGTTTTCCTTTCCAACTCATGATCAACTGTTTAGCACCTTTTCATGATGAGATCTCTATTGTCTACTGCTGGCAAGATGCAAGCACTAGTTTGTACTGGAGTAGTTGGTGTCTGGTAAGTGTGCGTAATTCATTAGAGATCATTGTGTAATTGCAGTCCCTACTGCTGCCTAAAGAAATTGACGCCTCAACTGGTCTGGACAAAATTGAACCATTCTTATGGCATTAAATATCAGCAAGGATTATATGGGCACGAGGCAATTTTGACCTCTCTCTAGATTATTGCCCTATGGAACACTTGCAGCTATAGGTTAACTTTTTTAGATTTGGGGTTCATGTGACTGCATAGGCGAAAATATTGCTATGAATTGGTTTGCACCGATCAGAATCAATGAATGCAATCAACGATAAACGGGTTGATATTGAGTTGAAATGGTGTGTGCCCATTCTCAGCATAAATGATTGATACTGCAGTCAACGATAAACGTGTGTGATCAGAATCAGTGATTGATATTAACGATAAATGTGTTGCTATGGCAATCAACGAACAACGATTTGCTTAAAATGGACTCATTCTAATTGCTTTTTAAATTGTGCTAATCATCTCGTGCCCCCTCGGATCACGTAAAGTAAAGTGATCCAAAATGATGTAAATTTGGGCCTGACATTTTGGTTGCGATAAATGTGTTGATATTGAGTCGAGATGGTGAGTGTGTGCTGATTTAGAACATGTAAAAATTACTTTTAATAATTGTGCTAATAATGGTATGCTCCATCGAGTCATCAATGTGACTCAAAATGATCTAAATTTGTGACTCAAAATGATCTAAATGATCTAAAATCATCAAAATGACTCAAAATGATCTACATAGGTGCACGATCAACACCTATGTAGCATACTAAATGCACTTTCCAAAATCAAATAAAACTCATTAAGCTGTCGATCTCAGCATGACATGTCTAACACGTCATCACGTCCTCAAAACGTTCAAGGCATCCTTTCATGTCAATCGCGTCCCGATACCCTTTCTAAACAAGACCGCTAATCCAATCCTTCAACCATCTTTTCGTGTGTAAGTTTGTATCTGGGTGACCCCTTTTATAACTCGCATTAAGGTGGGAGAGGATATATAAATATATAAATCTCATCTCATGTGTAAGGAGGATCCCAAAAACAAAACAACTAATGTTTTACCACGTCATCATCAACCACATTGAGCAGCTTCATCATGTTGGATTCTGTCCTGCTACGAACAAACGAGTCCTTGGTGTGGGTCTACCGCATTGAAACCAAGGAGCCAAAGACCATGGGGTCTCTCCACCTTCACCGAGGACGACCTCGAGCCCACCCCTCTCTTGTGATCACATGGGGAGGCCAAGAAGAAGGGAAGCAGCCATTTGTTTGCTCTCTCTCTTTCTCTCTCTCAAGATTAGTGAGTACACAGTGTACATGTGGATCGCTGCTGCGGCCTCGTACTTGTCGTCCTCCATGCCCGCTCTGAGTCGAGTTGAGTTGAGTGGGTGTTCTGCCTTGTGTCGCATGAAATGGGCGAAATTATTGTGGCCGTGACGCTAACCTACAGCCATTGTCGTCTTGGTACGACACCTTGTACCTCTTGTGCCATCTTTAATTTCTCTCATTTATCTCCTCTCAAAGGATGATGACGAATCCTCCGTGGCTGCAAAGGTCGAAGGATGGCGAGAAAGACAAACACGGTGCATTCCTGGATCTGACATCTGTGCACGAAACATGAAACATGGTGAAAGTAATTTTGAGTTCTACTGCATCATCATTCCACTTCTTGCGAGACGAGATGAGAGAGAAAGAGCATCTTTTTACGTATCCATCACCGACTTATCAACTTTTGCATGCCTTTGTACTCCACCGTTTTGTCGTCGCTCTTGGCGTCCGTAAAATGACGGGGCGGAGTACAATTACAGCGATGCGAGAGATCATGTGGGGCGCTGTGTGCGTGCATCATGTCGCTACCATTACCAAAGAGAGAACAAAACAAGTTTGTGCTCTTCTGCAGCGACTCCTCCCCTCCCCCCCCCACTCCCCCACCATCACAAACCGCACTTGAAATAAAATCACAGACCAGATTATGAGTTTTGATTGAAAAAAATATCGATCTTAGAATTTGATTTATATAATTTCTCAAAAGCATATCTCTAAAATTTAGACCAATTACCGACCCATCTTCTCGCATTTATCTTTATGGAACGTAAATATTTTGAGGAATTTGGATTTTTTTCCAATCTATTTTAGCTAATGTTGCTCTCATTCTTTTTCATTGAAAAAAACATAAAATATTTTAGTTTAACTAAATAAATAAAAGATGACTTCGATTCATGGTTATTATTAGTTCAATGAGTAATAATTTTCTTTTGAAATATATAATAAAATAAAATTACAATGGTTCAAATCTAATACCAAAAAATTATAGTGTCGAGATCAAAATAGATAAATAAAAAAAACAATAAAATGAATAAATCAAGTAAAAAAAACCACTTTAAAGAGGATACTATAGTGAACTTTTTCTTTTTCTTTTGTCCTTATGCTTGTTGCATGATTTGAATAGAGTGGAAACTCTAAACTTGATTCTATTCATCATGTTCATCGGATCATTATGGCACAACCCTCCCTATTCATCAAAAATTACATTCTCAGATGCACAGTTGTGATCTCATTCTATTGACAGAAGTTGGCCCCATCTTCTTGGACTGTCCCCGGGCATTAACAGTACCTCCAAAAGACAAGCATCCTCTAATAAATCGATAAAAGATGATACCCGTGAAATGGAACTTAACATTAGCACGTTTCTCATTCTATATATCTCGATCTTAAGGGGTAGCCGAATTCTTAATGCAAAGGTCACGCGCATAGTACAAATATGTTAGAGATTGTTGGAGTATCCACATTTTATTAGCTTGAGTTACACTTCAAATGACACACAACTAATATGCATTACCACCAAACACTAATACATTTTCCAATTTGGCTAACACATTATTGTGGAATATGAGTACCCATATTGGCGTCCACAATCCAAGAGAGGTAGGAAAATTTTATTAAACGGTATTTATTATACCAAAGAAATCCTGTGTTTTATGCTTCGAGAAGCTTGATAGAGAATGAAGGATTAATCTAGGATATAAATAATCAAAATACTAATGAAAGTACCTTTGGTTTTATGATTACAAAAATACAAATAAAATTTATATTGTGGCTATGCTCAAGTTATTTTCGAAATGGTATGAGATGTGTTAGTTAATGTTTTTTGTTCATGAAAACTTCATAATTAGAAAGTATATATATATATATATATATTTATATACATTATTGCTTGAGTTATTTCAGAAGCTAGTTTTTGGACAGCTCAAGAGAGAGTGGTCCACACACGGTTTGTTTTGGTGCATTTGGACCGCAAGCTGCTTGTCTACTACATTCACCATCTCGACTTCCATGCCACTTGGGATGTGTGCAACTGAAGAGATCATTTTGATCCTTCATAGTAATTGTTACAACCTAATATATACTGTTCCTTTCTTCAAAGCTTATTTGTCACCCAATTAAATCCTTATCATCTTGATGTCAGGGTTGATCATGATTTTGAATTAAATATTTATTCCTCTTTTATTTCATTCAATGTTTAATTACAAATTATCCTTATATATATATATATATATATATATATATAATTTTCATAACTTGAGAAACACAAGACATTAGGTAATGCCAAACTCAGGTTTTTAATCTTGTGAATGATTTGATACCACAAATCATACAATGAAAAAATATAAAACCCTAGGTGAGATTCTCTAAGTTAGAACTAAAGAAATGTGAATGGAGATGGCAGGCAGAGTTGGCCAAGGCAAGAAGCAAGTGACCTCCAATTATATGGCATTTCTTGTCCCCTCTCACCGCCAAGCTCTCCACCACCACTTCACAAAATACTCACCCAATCTTATTTCTTTGCTAATCCATAACAATTGTTATTCGTTCATTGTCCCGGGCACTTCATGTGGATCTTGTTTTTGCTACCACATATATCTAGAGAAAGAGAGAAGTGGGTGGGTGATCTCAAAAATAGTGGAAAGCGAGTTTAATCAGATCGAGTTAATTGAGAGAAGTCTATAGTTGGTCTTAAGTTTGCACAATTATTAGGGAGGACTGTTCAGATGTTGACAGGCTTAAATTAAAAGCCATGAGACGAAGACTGATTGCATCTGCCCACAACTTGTTAAGGAGGGATGGGAATATAATGGCCTACATGTAGCATGGTAGAGACCTCACAAGGTTTAGACAAGTGAAAGAATAGCATCTTGCCAATTGATTAAGTTGGTTTTTAGAAGATGGATTAATATAGGAAGAGATACTTGCACTTATGCATCATACAGTTTGCACAATCATGCATGTTGGCTAATATACTTAGGAGTGCGACATGCTAAATATTACGACTAGTCATGTGTATCATTTTCGATGTATATTTATTTATTTATATTTTGTTTTCCTTCTTTTGTTCATCCATCATTCGATGAGATTGCTAAGCAGGAGTTCCCAATCGATTATGTATAATCATGGGAGAATTCTGTGGTATTTTTCTATATTTTGTCTTCAAGATAAAAAAATTGATGACATTTTGAAAAATGAAAAATGAAGGTTGTGTAAGATGAATGTCATGGAAAATCAAAAGAAAATGAAGAAAAAAGAGTAAGGCTTCATACCATAAATGTTCATCCTCACATGTCTTTTGATGAAATTTTTTTCATGCATATACAATTTCGCTAACTTATTTTTTATTTTTTTTTATTTTAAGGAATTCCTATTGACTATTTTCCTACATATCAATTCCTTGAGATGCTTCATTTGATACAAGTCTAATATCGAGAGACCTAGTGACCATTAATCTCAGATGTAATGTACTTTATGCTTTGATTGGTGACTGTGTGACTTCACAACAATTGCATTGGTTCTTAACATACGAACCAAACTCATATATATGCCTTGTCGATCATCCTAGAATTTCTAACGCTAATTATTCTCAATCCACCTTATCAATCCATGTGCCTGTCAAGGTTCTATTTGGACAAATTAGGTGTGATCTATATCCAACTTAGTGAGCCAAAGCATAGTCCATGCAAGATGGAGCTGTCAGCTGCTCCAATTATTAGCCAAACCTCATCATGTTTATCAGTCTTGCCTATAGTTATTTCTTCAACCTCCAATCATGGATTCCATATGGTGTCTCCATCATGGAAGATGTGGTTAACAATGTCCCCACCATATACCTCACTGCTCGTAAAATGTTTGTTCTTCTTGTGTCATCTGGTGAACAAGTGTTTTGTTATCCTGTGAACTTGACAGGCAGTTCTTTCTTGCATGGAGAACCAGACAAGATGAATGCACATGAACATGTGTGAAAGCAAGAAAGGCTTGAGAAACTCATTGTTAATGAAGTCTCAATGCTCAGAACTTCCACCGGAAGAACTTTAGTCAGCCATGGTTAGCTGGAACTTATTTTGCCCAAGAACAAGTACAATTAATAGGTGGGGAATTAAGGAGGATGGAGGACTCAACCTTCCCTCTTAAATGTTAGGGTCAACTCCTCCCAGCCAAGCTAACTTCCTTCCTCAGTCCACCCTGATTAAACACCATGATTATTATATGGTCTTTGTGGTAACAAGCCTGGCCAGAATTGTAGCAGCATCATTCTCTATCTCCATTAATCATTATGTGTCTTGGTTGGTAAGGGATGAAGCCTGGCTTCTGCTCAGCCTCTCCTTTTTGGTCCTTGGGGAAATAATAAACACAACTTTGTTTAGTTTATGGATTAGAGAAGATTGGTTTAGTGTTTGAATATTAAGATGAGAAGTTGAATTAATTTAGGAGGTTTAATAAGATTAGGTCACTTTTTTTGTAGCTTAGTGTCAAATATAATCTATAATTTTCTTAAAAGATGAAGAGTTTCCCTGCAATAGTTCAAACTCGAAAACATGCTTTCATGGTTCTCCCTCCATGTTTCCAATTTGATCCTCAGAACACATCCATCAAGCTGCAAGACACAACTGAACTCGTCGGAATTGCATGCTATTAAGACTCATCTAATTCGTACATATTAGGTTCTCTACCCAATCCCCATCCTCAACTCAGACCCATGCAGCTGTCGTGATCCTACTCAACCTAATCCCAACACCAATCTCTTCCGATTTAAGGTCACTATTTCGCATTTCCCAACAATGAGATTTGATTTGTAATTAGGGAGGACATGATAGATTCTAGAGAGAAAACAAGACAAAGAAGAAAACATATATATATATATATATATATATATATATGTATATATATATATATGTATATATATATATATATGTATATAT
>LVTN01001205.1:81453-92832 GCA_001649415.1 Musa itinerans
ATATGTATATATATATATGTATATATATATGTATATATATGTATATATATACATATATATATATACATATATATATACATATATATATTTATATGTATATATACATATATATATGTATATATATATATGTATATATATATATGTATATATATGTATATATATATATATACACCCCTTCCCTTCACACAATTGAAGCCCACTCATAAACTCACCTCCTACCAACTTCACACATAGGAGGATCACAAGAAAGGAAGGGAGATCTGTTCCATTTCTCTTTCACTACTGCTCCTTTCCTCTCCCTCATGCTTTACTGCTTGCCTCACACATGATTCAGGAGATTTCAAGTGGAGTGATGATAGGGTAGGAGATCAGTAATAATCCAAACAGGTTACAAATGAAAAGGCTGTGATTTTTGTCACATTCTCCCCTTTAGAAGTGTACTCTTCCTTTTTCTCTTATACATCATTACAGTAGCAGTGCCGAACAGCGCAACGTATTCTGCCAAGGTAATATAATACTCTGGTAGAAGGGAATGGAGAGGGAGGCGTCCGTCGTCGTGGTTAGAGAATACAATGCGGCGAACGATCGGGCAGCGGCGGAGGAGGTCGAACGGACGTGCGAGCTCGGTTCGAGCGGCAAGATGTCGCTCCACACTGACCTTCTCGGCGACCCCGCTTCCCGCATCCGCCACTCTCCCACCTATCTCATGCTCGTACTCTTTCTTCTTCTTCGTCTTGTTTCACGTTCCTTGTTTCTTGTTTCCGTCGTCGAGCTTCGGGTGATGAGTGGTCGGCTCAGGTGGCGGAGACGTGTGGTGGAGTGAAGGAGATCGTCGGGCTGGTGCGCGGCTGCGTGAAGGTGGTCACATGCGGCAAGAAGCTCCCACGACAAGGAGGGAGCACCAAGAACACTTGTCAGGTGGCGACTCCCACTTACACCAAGGTTGGCTATCTCCTTGGTCTTCGAGTGTCTCCTTCTCATCGGTAAACTCCTTATATCATCTCTACCAGTTACTGCTCTCTCTCTCTCTCTCTCTCTCTTGGATTGATGATAACAATGACAGGAGGAAGGGAATAGGGTTGAGGCTGGTGAGGCAAATGGAGGGATGGTTCAGGGAGAAGGGGGCGGAGTACGCTTACATGGCCACGGGAAAGGACAACGAGGCATCGATGCATCTCTTCACAGAGCGATGCGACTACACTAAGTTCCGAGCGCCGACCATCCTGGTCCACCCGGTGTTCGCGCACCGTCTCCCGGTTCCCCGATCCGTCACCGTCCTCCGGCTCGGCCACGCTGACGCAGAGGCCATCTATCGCCGCTGCTTCGCCACCACCGAGTTCTTCCCCCGCGACATCGACGCGGTGCTCCGCAACCCGCTCACCGTCGCGACCTTCCTCGCGGTCCCGGCGGGTTGCGCCACCGCGCAGCAGTGGCCAGGGGCGGAGGCGTTCCTGGCGGCTCCACCGGGATCGTGGGCGGTTGCGAGCGCGTGGGACTGCGGCGGGGTGCTCCGGATGGAGGTGCGGGGGGCATCGCGGCTGCGGCGGGTGGCGGCGGCAGCGACGCGGGCGGCGGACCGGGCGATGCCGTGGCTGCGGATCCCGGCGGTACCGGATCTGTTCCGACCGTTCGTGGCGTGGTTCCTGTACGGGGTGGGAGGGGAGGGGCCCGGGGCGGCGGAGTTGGCGGCGGCGGCGTGGAGGGAGGCGCACAACGTGGCGCGGGGGTCGGCGACGGTGTTGGCCGCAGAGGTGGCGGCGGGAGACCCGGTACTGCGGGGCATACCGCGCTGGCGGTGGCTGTCGTGCGCGGAGGACGTGTGGTGCGTGAAGCGGCTGGGTGAGGAGTACAGCGACGGCGGGGTCGGCGACTGGACCAAGTCGGCGCCGGGCGCGTCCATATTCGTTGACCCCCGGGAGCTGTAACGCGATCGATCCGCTTCCATGTCGCCTTTGATATCTTCACTGTCCAATGGGGTGAGCAGCTTTTGGTTGGAGGGAGAAACCAGTAACGGTCTCAGTCTTAGATAACGGGAATCCCGGGGAAGACAGTTTGCACAGCAACGGTAGCTTTAAAAATATACACCAAATCTTTGCCCCTCCCATCGCTGTCTCCATCTGATCTCGAGACTAAGAAAATATTGGATTCTAATCTACTTCCTCTGATCTCAATCTGATTGCAATTTTTCGTCTTCAGTTTCTGTCATATATATATATATATATATATATATACACACACACAACTTAAAATTAAATGCAATAGAAAAATAATATAGATAAAAAATAAATATATAGAAATAATATTTTACTAAATTCTCATAGTTAGTAATATATTCCAATAAGTATTTCTTGAGTTGAAGGTGTTGGGAAGTTTAGGTGGTAAAGATTTTGATTATTTATTGTAAGATTTTAGATTTGAATTATTGAGTATATAAAAAATCTTACAATTATTTTATATTTAATTAAATTGTAAATCAAATTGTTTTTGCCTGATTTTTTTTTTTGCATAGTAATAAAGTAGATTTTCCCCAGAGGAGGGGTTTCATAATGGATATGATTTTAATGTAAGAAGAGCCCTTCAAAATGAACTGTCAAGTGTAGCATACTTTCTCACCCTTTTTCTCTTTATGTTTTTTTTCTTTGTTATTTAGTGAGATGTATTGTTCTTATTATGGTAGAATTTCCATTCATGCATAATGTTCTATTTGATGGCAATGCCAAAAACCCCAATCCCTCGATTTCCTAAAGATCCTAAAACAATCAATATGGTAGGTGAATTGTGTGTCTTGAGACAAGACAAAAGAAATGTATGCTGACCGCCACTGATCTTTCTGATATTGAACACAATTTTTTAGCATTTCACTACATTGGAAGTAACACTAAGATGATGCAAATTATCCCAATTCTTAACTTCTTAATATTTTCCTCCCAATTTTGCCTTGCAAACACATAATATCATTATTTCTTTAAATACCTAAAACCATCTACTGTCTTAACTCACTTTCCTTTGTCTTTACTTGTGTCTAGTATTTAATTTCTCATTTTTCACTCAGGCCTTTAACCTTACAAATTTAGCATTATCAAACGTCGTGCAAAATTTCACATGACAATAAAAGTTATGGTGATGAACTATTCAATAAAAGGATAGATCTCTTTAAAGATGTTGAAAAGAGAATGATGCAGCAGATAATTTTGACCACGTCAATTTTGACTACTGGTCCTTTAGTTGGTCCATTCTGCCGGTGGTGTGTGAGTAATTTAGACACATGAAGAAGCTTGGAGAAGTGCTGACTGGCTTCAGGCTAGTTGAGAATAATACAAATGTCATGATCAAATGTGAGGAGGAAAAGCTGCTGCTACCTCCTGAGCAAGAAGAGCTTGCCACATACAATGGTGGTGGACTAGCTTAGCTATTGAATCACTGCAATGTGGCTTCCGTGAGTAACTAAATACACATTGTAGTGAAGACGTGGCTTTTTAAGCCTCGGCGTTGTACCATCGATTTACCTTCACATGCAAAAACAGCTAACATTTAGACTGATTTATAAGACTTTAACTTAAATATTTTAGATCAATAATTTAAATTTAATATAATTAATAAATAAATTATTTTATTAGATATTAAAATATTAATATTAGAGTCTGACTTAGACTTAGTGATACGATGCATAGTGTGCATTTATTGTTTTAGAATTTGTTATCTTGAAACGTAGGAACATTCAATACTCATTATGCATTTTGTTATTCTCATAGAAAAATTTGTCCACAAGTTATCATCATTATTGTCATGATAAACTGATAAATCTTGAATATTAAATATGGAGTGAGTACAAATATTAGGAGGAAGTCCAATCTTATAAGCATTGGTAATTCTCTTTTGGACCAATTTTCTTAGTTTATACTGGAAAACTTTTTTTTTCAAAAATACCCAAACAAGATCTCCTTCTTTAAAGATCATCACATGATGCTGCGTTTTGGCCCTCTTTTTGTAAACTTGGTTGCTAGCTTTAAGCTTCTTCTTTACTTCATGAACTTTTATCATGGTAATAACAATATCTAGATAATGAGGTGAAATATAATCATAAACAATCTAAAATGAACTCCTGCTTAACCACAAA
Source organism: Musa itinerans (assembly GCA_001649415.1). NCBI lineage: Eukaryota > Viridiplantae > Streptophyta > Magnoliopsida > Zingiberales > Musaceae > Musa > Musa itinerans. The sequence continues at coordinate 85,571 of LVTN01001205.1, forward strand.
GTTATAAGCAAATGAGATCCCATTGTTTTGGTCTTTTTGTAGCATAGCATTGTAGTAGGTTATACAAAGTTCTAGTAACGATCTCAATTTGTCCATTTGTCTAAGGATGATAAGCACTACTATATAATAGGTTTGTGTCATATTTCTTCTATAAACTTCTTTGTGTCATATTTCTTCTATAAACTTCTCTAAAAATGACTAAGAAATTTAATAACTATATCTAATGTGATAGATTTAGGAATTTTATGAAGTTTGATCACTTCATTGAAATAAAAGTTAGTAATATAATAAGCATCCATGGTCTTTTTGTAAGGAATAAAATGTACTATTTTAAAAAATCAATCAACAACAACAAAAATAAAATCTACACCTGTTTGAGTTTTCAGTAGATCAATCATGAAATCCATACTAATATGATCCCAAGAAGCATTAAGATTGGGAAAAAAGTATATGCACCAAGATTTCGAGTTTGCCCCTTTGAAATTTAGCATATTCTGCATATTTTCACATGATGTATAACATCTCAGTATATTGTTACTTAGATAAGAAGTACTATTTTGTCTCTTTAAAACTAACCTCCTAATCCACCAAAGTGAAGTTCTTAGATAATTGCTCTCTCAGAGAATATTTAGAAATATAAAATGGAGTTCTATGAAAGAGAAAATAATCTTCAATAATATAAACTTCATGATGACTCTTCGTGCATAACTGGATTTTTTTATCATTAAAGCAGGTATTTTTTATTTCATCAAATCCTTTAGCTGGATTTACATAGTATTAAGAAGTGCTAATCTATCAATTGAGTGCATGTGCAACATTATATATTCTATCCTTATGCTTCAAGACAAAAGTATACTCCTGTAAAAATGTCACCCATCTTACATGTCACCTATTGAGATTTGTTTGAGAATTTATATGTTTAAGAACTTCATGATCATAATTTAAGATAAATTCTCTTTAGATCAAGTAAGGTCTCTTGAACAATAGCATAAAATTCAATATCATAGGTTGAATAGTTCTTTATTGTATTGTTAAGTTTTTCATTAAAAATATAAGTGGATATCCTTCTTGGCTAGGTACTCCACCAATACCCATATAAGAGGTATCACAATTAACTTCAAATATTTAAAAAAAATATGATAATACAAGAGAAGGATTAGTGGATAAGTTCACCTTTAGTTATTCAAAACTATTGTTCACCATTGAAACACTTTTTTCTTTATGCAATCAGTTAGAGAAGCTGCAATAGTATTAAAATTCTAAATAAATCAATGATAAAAGGATGTCAAACTATGATAACTTCGAATATCTTATAGGAATATTGGTATTGGCCAAGTCCGAATAGCTTTAAATTTTCTTAGAATCCACTTGAATACTTATACGAGTTAAAAATAAGGCTTAGAAAAGTAAGGCTAGAGGTCATGAAGGAACATTTTTTAAGATTTACATATAGTTTTTCTGCCTTCAATGTTGATAGGATAGTTCTCAAATATTTAATATGATCAAGTTTGTTGTGACTATAAATAAGAATATCATCAAAGTAAACAACAATAAACTTCCCAATATAAGGACTTCGAATTTGATTCATTACCCTCATGATGATGGTGCTCGAAGCATTTGAAAGTTCAAATGGTATAATGACCTATTTATATAAATCTTCTTGGGTTTTGAAAGTAGTTTTGCATTCATCTTTTGGTTTAATATGGATTTGATAATAACTACTTCGAAGATCAATCTTAGAAAAAATTTGAGCACTAGCAAGCATATCAAACATAGTATGCACACATGGAATAGAAAATCTATACTTTATGATAATTCAATTGATAGCTTGATCATTAATGCACATCTATCAAGTTTCATCATTCTTTAAAGTCAATAGAGCTAGAATGACACATAGGTTTAAATTTTTTCGAATATAATCCTTGTGAAGTAGATCGATAATTTATTTATTCAACTCTTCATATTCTTTTGGACTCATCTAATAGTGAGATTTGTTTGGAAAGATTACTCCTAGAATTAGATCGATTCGATGTTAAATGTCTCGAAAAGAAGGCAGACCATTAGGAAGTTCTTTAGAGTATATGTCTTTGAATTCATCCAAAATACTTTCTATTGCACTTGGAATTTCTATTGACTATTGCTAGTCATAGGTGCTCTACAAGTCAATCATGTGAGTGATGGCACGTGTGACATGACACACACTCTTTTTTGCTTATTATTTATTTGATATTTTTCTTATTTTATATTACCCGTTATATATATTGTGATGTCCATAGATTTATACAATAGAAATCGGATCATAATGAGATCACAATAATGAGACTGATTCGCCTTTAAACATAGATCATAAATAATATTGGTCATAGGTTATTCGAGAAGGATATCGAGATAACAGGATCGACTGGTGTGTTGTATACTTATCCATACGATGGAGGTGGTTGGTCTTATAGTTGCTCGTATGGGGATACTAGGGATACAGTGCATGTGCTCATTTGAGAATGAGTTCATTGATCGATCCGCTCACGAAATATTGGATGATTAATGATACCTCATTGTTAGACAATGATTCCATCATCCCAATGGTGTATCTAATTCTTAAACTTAAGACACTAAGGATATCCTATATAAGTACTTAACTCTTTGATACCAGACTTATAAGCTTGGAAGTTTCAGTTCTAACACAACCGATCATCAAGAGTAGCAATCAACCTTACGAGGGTTATTGAGTGTCGATAGAGGATCATCCGCTCTCGGTGTCATAGGATGAATATCCTATATATCCTTGCTCAAGCAAATCCCCAACTAGTGTCATTCAGATTGAGAGAAAAAGAGTTCTCCGAGAGAATCCGATTAGAGCGAGATTCGAGTAGATTCTGTATGGGCCTGATAGCACTATACCCGGTATATAGTCTTTGTAATATTAGATAGATGAGAGACTATAGATATATGGTAACTGAGGATAGACAGGTCCAATGGATTGTATTCCCCTGTATCATTTGGGGACTGCGACGTAGTGGCTTAATACGTCTGTAGTCGATGAGTCAAGTGAATTATCATAGAGATAATAATTCACTGAATCAGAAGGAGTTCTGACAAGTATGACTCATAGCTAGCTCGATATTGTGCCTAGAGGGTCACACATATAGTAAGTGTTACGATAAGTAGAGATTCAGATATGAGATATTCGTTGGAGCTCCTATCTTATTAGATATCTAATAAACCCATGAATTATTGAATCTTGTGGATAAGATCTAATAAGAGTCAATAAGAGATTATTAGGTAAAAATCTACTAATCTAAGAGGCTTGGATAGTTGGATGGAGATATAGTACCCAATAGGATAGGATCCATTAGGGTTAAGTTGATAGGGGGCCTCTATAAATAGGAGAGAACCAAAGGACCATAGGCTAAACCCTTTTTAACTGCCACTTCTTATACTTCTCTCTCTCTCTCTTTCTCTCTCCTCATCCTCCTCCTCCTCAACCAACAACCCCAATTTAGGGTGTGTAGACAGCAAGAAGTGTCGACCCCTTCTTGATCGTATGGTGCACGTGGAAATGAGAATTGTGCATCAATTTGAGGAGTGTCTTCCTAGCCTCTGCCGTGTGGATCATCGCTAGAGAATATGACAATTGACCTTCTTCACCCTCTCCCACGGATTTGTAAGATTTTAGAGATATATGATCTCCTTAGGCAATACATCTTTCATATACGCATAGTTTTTTTATTTTATGTTTTTTGCGCATCAATCTTCGCACGACGATAAAACCTTTTTTTTATAAAAAAATATAGAATTTTATTTTCTATTCTTCCGCTACACATATTATGCTGCCCTAGATTTCCCAATAGCTATATGCATTCTTTAGCAACAAATATAAATACAACTCCACTTTCTTTACTTTCTCTTGTAAACTTATTTAAAGTGGGGAAGTTATTTCCCTACCTTTAGGTTAAAAGGTTTAGGAGCAAACTCTTCTTTGCATGGCAAAAAGCATAATTCTGACTCTATTGAATTTAAAAATATATGTATTTTTTCTATCATCATGGATAGTACACCTATCATATTATCATGGTCTTCCCAAAAGTATATGGTTAACATCCATTAATATTGCATCACACCACATATTATCTGTATATTTTTTTCATCAAAAAAGAAACTAGGTATTGATTAATAACTCATACCTTATTGCCTTTCTTGAACCATGCAACTTGATATGGTTTAAGATGTGATTCTATATTGAGCTTGAGCTTATCTACTATATCTTATGACAATGTTCTCACAACTATCATTATCAATATTAAGAGAATAAACTTTGTCTTGAGACTTGTAATGTGTCTTGAAAATATTATTTCATAATCATTCTTTATTAGAATCACCTCTTAGAGTAGCAAGCACTATATGGATTACCAAACATTCACCTTCTTTAGGTATAATTTCTTCATAAGCCTCCTCTTGGTATTCATCATGTATTAGTTTTTCAATATTTTCAAGTTGTTCATTAGCATCTTCTTCTTCGGCAAAGTTTGACTCATGCATTAACTTATCAATTTAGGCACTTATTCATGTAATATCATACTTATTTATATTTAAAGTAAGTAGAAAGATGACTAGTGCAACTAGATTATCCAGTATGATTGGTAAGAGTTAGTTTAGATGCATTTTTTATTATTTCGCTAGCTTTTAATCCACTAGCATTCTAACAAATAGTATCAAGGAATGCAAAAGAATATTACAATACATCTTTACTCCACTTCTTATAAGTTTTGCTTCAACTTTTAACAATAATTGATAAGCATCATATAACCTCCATAGTTATTACATCTCCACTTCATCTTAAATTATAATTTGTAGGTCATTGACATATCCTGCAACAAGTTATTCTTCCATCTTTTGAGTATTACTATGGGCCATCAACTTATAAAATTCTTGATTTTGCTACCTTACTAAAGATTATTAAATTATGGAAAAAGAGTTTGAACATAATTAAATGGAAGAAAATTCTCACAATGTCAAGATTTCATCTTTGATCTTCTCTCAAGATGAAATCTTCATCTTTCCTTTCGGAAGGTGCATCTCTAGCATCTTGTCACACTAGATTGAAGTATAACCTCAAAGCCTTATAACAATTAATTATATTTTTTGGTCTTTAGGTATCTCTTTGTACTCAAATTTTTTTTATTGGTACTAAGCTAATCAAGAAACTCTTCATGTTAAAGTCGACCATGGAACCTTAACAAGTCAATCTTGATGTTGTCATTTGCATAAAAAAATCTATGTATGAATGAGTCTCCTACAACTTCTTTTGATGCAAAGGGATTCATGTCTTTAAATCTGTCATGCCCCCTTAATTTAATTCTTATTCAGGAGGTGTGAACCTAACTCAAAATTGATAATATTAGAATTCAACAAACAATCCAGGATCCAAACACACATTTGAGGATACTAAGAAAACATTCAAGTCAGAATTCACCTCTACAATTCACAATTCACAAAACATGTGCAGTTTATAATTATACATCATATCACTTAATAATTCATAAAATCCAAAGCCTATTCAACTAAACCATAACCACATCATAAATCTATAGTTGTAGGAATCTATACAATCACAAAACCAATATGTATCACATGTTTATATCATTACACAATTTTAACTTAACATTCCATGAGAGGTACTTTTCAAATATTTACAAAACTTATAAGTTCATATTTACCATAAACATTCCATTAGATGCCAAGTATACTTATACAACAAAAACATATTTGTTGAATCTCAGATTTTGATGATGAAGTCAATTGTAATTTGTTTGATCTAATCTATATGTTGAGAAAAGTGTGTAGGATTAACTATGATGGCAGTAAGAAATAAAGCGGGTGTTGTGCCAGAGTCAAGATCGAGATCACGTTGGGAGTTCGAGAGTTCGTCGGAAGTCCGGACGTTCGTTAGAAGTTCTGTCGGAATTGACCAAGAAGTCCCGGAGCTTGCCAAAGAAGCTTATCGGAATTCACCAAGAAGATCGTCGCAAAGTCCAGGAGCTTGCCGGGAGTCCGCCAGAGTATTACCGAGAGTTCATCGGATGTTCACCGAAAGTACGCCGAAAGCTCGCCAAAAGAGCAATTGACGCACCGGAACAAGAAGTTCAGTAAACATGTCTTAATTGTCGTAGTTAGAGCATAAATTAAGTTATGATTGGGAGGTAATCCCACTAACTTAATTAGGGGCCAATTGGGCCTTAAGATGTGTTGGTTTGGGCCGGATTCAAGGCCTAACCAGGACCCTAAATTCCTGGCTGGCGGTGGCACCACCTGAGAGACTCGATCTCCCAAGAATTCTGGGTGGTGGTACCACCCTTGTCAGGCAGTAGTACCGCTGGCAGTTATTGCTACCAGCGGTGGTACCGCCCAGATTGAGCAGTACCGCCCAGTAATGGTGGTGGTACCACCAGGACCTCGAAAATCCGGGATTAGACACTTTTAGGCTCCATTTCTGAAGCCATTGGGGCCTATAAAAACCCTGTCATTTCTTGCATGAAAGGGCACGAAACTTATTAGCATAACCTTGAGTTCTTGAGCCTTAAAATTTGTAAAAGTTAGAGTTCTCCTCCATCTCTTAGCCTTGTAACTATCTAAGAAAGAGGAGTGAGACTTGTAAGGGTTGTCTCCTAAACCCGGCAAAAGGAGAAAAGTTGTAAAAGGTGGTTGGTCTTCACTTATTGAAGGAAGGCCTATAGTGGAAGCCGGTGATCTCGTCGGAGGAGGAAGCCGAAAGTGGATGTAGGTCACGTTGATCGAACCACTCTAAAACTCGGTTTGCATTTACTTTGAGCAACTTTCTTTTATAGCAAACTACCTCTCCTTATTGTGCTTTAACTACGTCTACATACGCTTTCATGTAAACATCTTCCGAGATCAGCTTTAATCGTACGAAGACTTTACAAAACCGATGCTTTTCATTTGTACAATTTACATTACTGCAAATCACCTTAGTCTTCTCTTGCACTTTCACAAAAGGTTTTAAGTTTAAATTCCTTCCAAAATGGATTGAATTGAAACCATTCTCGTTGGAATCGGCTTTAATTGAAATAACTTTCTGAAATAGCGAAAGTTTTCCGCTGCACTAATTCACCCCCCCCCCCCCCCCTCCTCGCCCCCGCGAGCAAGGTTCACTCTCGTTTGGTTTAAAACTCAAGAGAGATGACATTTGCTGGCAACCAAGAGGTCATGCAATTACACATCCACCCATGTTCAATAGGACAGATTAC
>LVTN01001206.1:11645-40975 GCA_001649415.1 Musa itinerans
CCCTATCTATCCACACTTCCAGAAGTTTATTTTCAACGGAAAGCATTGGAGACTAACAAAGCAAATCAATTCTCAGTACCAACATCCAAATTGCAAAAACATGGCAACAATGTTCAAGTAGTATCCATTATCTAAATAAAAGTAATTATGCTATCAGTCTGTTTATAGCAAATAGTAAAGCACATACTGATCTTTGGCTGGTTGGTTCCTTGAGAAAACCATGATCTAGGCTGCGATGGATGGCTTGGAGGCAGCAGAAAGCTTGGACCTCCTCTTGGCCAAACTCTCGCTCCTGCGCTCCCTCTGCTCCTTGAGCCTGGTTGCAAGCAGCTTCTGGTACTCTGCGGCTTCTGACTTGGCCTTGGCAATCCTCTTCTTCTTCTCTGCAATCCTGGTACGCTTCCTTTGCAAAGTCAAGGGAGTCACAAGCCTCTGTATCTTCGGTGCCTTGCTGCACTTCTTGCCTGCAAAGAGTATCGGAAACTTTAATCAATGCAAACATTTCCATACTGGAAAAGTCGAAGCATCTCATAGAGAAGGCAACAAGGCTAGGCCTTGAATGCATGTTACAGTAACTTTGGAAATGATACCATCGCAGTAAAATGATCCTATTTCTCTATTTAGATTCAGGCAACCTACCCCGAATAACATCATAAGACAGTTGTTACATGCATGCTTGATTATGAAAAATCCAAAAAGATACCAAGCCAGTACAACTCCATGCAATAAATGAAGTTTACTAAATCTCCAACAAAATGATTGTAAAAGCAAGAACTATGATTGAAGGGGAAAAAACCACAATGATAATCATCGATTTGCAGTGACAGTGAGGTCACAAAGGGCATCAAATGTGAATCTAGTAGATGCCCTTATGTGCTAGCACCTTCATTTATATGACAAAAGAAAGAAAAAATTGCTGTGTTGACATATCTAGATAACAAGTTAACAACAAAAGACTGCTAATATAAGCACAAATTCACCAGCATAGTATCTCATAAGGTAAGCAGGATCACCAATTAATGCAGTCTGGTAAAATAAAACTGCACCTGATTTTGTTGTGAAGGTTCGGAGGTCCTGTTCTGGACCACGAGCGCCTGCGGCTTGATGGGCTATCTCCACTACCAGCATCTCCGCGAGAGGGGTCTTACGCCTCTCAAGGGTGAGTCAGTCGGTGTCCTCCGCATCTACTTGAATAAGACAGCGCAGACATCGTTGTTCATCGGCATCTTTTGATTCTTTGCAGACGAAGGCGACATCACGAGTGGATATCTGGACATGCCGGTGGACTGGATACCGGGCTTCAACAACATGAGGCTGAGGGATTTCCCCTCCTTCATCCGCACGACCGACCCCAAGGACGTGATGCTCAACTTCTGCACCCGCGAGGCGCAACGAGCCTCCATGGCCTCCGCTGTCATCCTCAACACCTTCGAGGAGTTGGAGCGGCCGGTCCTGGAAGCCATGGCGTCGATACTCCCTGCGGTGTACACCGTCGGCCCGCTCTCCCTGCTCTCTCAGCGAGTCGCCGACAGCCCGTTGACGTCGATCCGCTCCAACCTGTGGAAGGAAGACAGCGGCTGCATGGAGTGGCTCGGGGGCCGGAGACCGGGCTCGGTCGTCTACGTCAACTTCGGCAGCATCACCGTGATGAGCAACACGCAACTCCTAGAGTTCGCGTGGGGGCTGGCCAACTCCGGCTACGACTTCCTGTGGGTGAGAAGGCCGGACCTGGTGAGAGGAGACGCCGCGGTGATGCCGCAGGAGTTCGTGGAGGAGACCAAGGAGAGGGGCCTGCTGACGAGCTGGTGCCCGCAGGAGGCGGTGCTGTCGCACGCGTCCGTCGGCGGCTTCCTGACCCACAGCGGATGGAACTCGACGATCGAGAGCATAAGCGGCGGGGTGCCGATGCTGTCGTGGCCCTTCTTCGCCGAGCAGCAGACCAACTGCCGGTACGCGTGCACGGAGTGGGGCATCGCCACGGAGATCGACAACGACGTAAAGAGGGAGGAAGTGGAAGCGCTGATAAGGAAGTTGATGGGTGGGGACAAGGGGAAGGAGATGAGGAAGAAGGCGATGGAGTGGAATGAGAAAGCCAGGAGGGCGACACAACCAGGTGGGTCCTCTTTCGTGAACTTGGAGAGACTGGTCAAGGATGTGCTGCTTTGAAGGAGGACGACTTGTTCTGCACCTTACACGATAAGACATCCGTATCCGTGTGTAATACATTACTGGTAATTCATGTTATTGTAATACATATAAATCCAACAGACGCCTACATCAATCGATAAATATCTAAGCTAAGTTTTCATATTCTACCGACCGCTTCAGATTCAACACATTGGTCCGCAAAATTCCATGGATGACGTTTTATTTCCCAAGAAAAAAGCAACCACGAGGCTGCCACGGACACAACAATACAATAATTGAATGGTAATACTTACGAATATAAAATATGGTGGTCACATGATGACACAGTCGCATGTGATGCCGCCAATAATTCACTGGTCCCAACAATATAATAATAATAATACAAAGAAGACAACCGGGAATGGGAACCAACAATGTCTGACCGGAGCTTTCTGGCTCACGAATACATATACTATTAAGTTAGCATTTTGCTTAGGAAACTATATAAAGTATATCGAGGGAAATATTCACGTAGGAAGACCTGTCATTGCATATTCCGATCCAAATCAATGATCCGAAATGGATTATTACAAATCAATGATCCAACATAGTACATGCGAAATGATGTGTTATTGATCTCTTCTATAAATAATCCTTTCCAACTCAAAAATCTCACCATGTCCACTGTAAGGTAGTTTATGATATCATCAGTCATGATCTGAGCTAAGTAACTCGAAATATTTAAACCCAAATTAACAAATAATAAACTCAATTCAAATCATTCTCCACTTCCAATGTTTAACTAACTTGCTAAAGCTGATCCTGTGTTCAACTGCAGCATAATTGTCTTTCCCCTAAAATATATGCTTACAATATATTCTTCCAAGGTTCCAATAGCATTCTACAACTCCCATGTATGGAATTTCTATTTGCAGTCCAATAATTTCAAGGTTCCAATCAAGGTTGTCAAATTTGTTTCCTATCTAGGATAGTAAATGGGTTACAAACTCAGATATTATAACATCCTACAAATTATAAAATGAACATAAAAAAACAATTTTAAGATGCATACATATATTTACCATCGCAGTAAAATGATCCTATTTCTCTATTTAGATTCAGGCAACCTACCCCGAATAACATCATAAGACAGTTGTTACATGCATGCTTGATTATGAAAAATCCAAAAAGATACCAAGCCAGTACAACTCCATGCAATAAATGAAGTTTACTAAATCTCCAACAAAATGATTGTAAAAGCAAGAACTATGATTGAAGGGGAAAAAACCACAATGATAATCATCGATTTGCAGTGACAGTGAGGTCACAAAGGGCATCAAATGTGAATCTAGTAGATGCCCTTATGTGCTAGCACCTTCATTTATATGACAAAAGAAAGAAAAAATTGCTGTGTTGACATATCTAGATAACAAGTTAACAACAAAAGACTGCTAATATAAGCACAAATTCACCAGCATAGTATCTCATAAGGTAAGCAGGATCACCAATTAATGCAGTCTGGTAAAATAAAACTGCACCTGATTTTGTTGTGAAGGTTCGGCGGTATGTATTGACGTACTTGCGAACATCATCCTCTTTGGAAAGGTTGAATAGTTTGCGAATTTTGGAGGCCCTCTTTGGTCCCCTCATTCTAGGCTTCTCAATATCGGTTAGTCCAGGAAGATCATTCTCACCCTTCTTAACAATAACCAAGTTTAGAACTGAGAGGTCAGGGCTAACGATGCAACCACGAACTGACTTCCTCCTGCGCTCTCCATTACGCCTTCCATACCCACGGAAGCAAGGTGTACCTTGACAAGATAACAAGATCAAGAAACCAGCTAGAGAATAATTCCATGTAATTCAACAAACCAAAAGAAGATATACCCCTGTGCAGCAGCAGGCGGACACGACCAGGAGTTAGTACTCCCTGCTTCATGGGAAACCCTTGCTTGTCACAACCACCCATGATTTTGAAAACATAACCTTTGAACTCCTGGTAAAACAAAGACATGTAGCTTACAAGTTTTCATCTTTTGAACTTCAGAATAATGTTATCTGATAAAAGAAAATTGTGGCTGAATCATACCTCTCCAAGAGCATCTCCACTGACTTCCTGAGAGATCCTCTTGTCAAAGTCCGTCGGCGGCTTCCTGACCCACAGCGGATGGAACTCGACGATCGAGAGCATAAGCGGCGGGGTGCCGATGCTGTCGTGGCCCTTCTTCGCCGAGCAGCAGACCAACTGCCGGTACGCGTGCACGGAGTGGGGCATCGCCACGGAGATCGACAACGACGTAAAGAGGGAGGAAGTGGAAGCGCTGATAAGGAAGTTGATGGGTGGGGACAAGGGGAAGGAGATGAGGAAGAAGGCGATGGAGTGGAATGAGAAAGCCAGGAGGGCGACACAACCAGGTGGGTCCTCTTTCGTGAACTTGGAGAGACTGGTCAAGGATGTGCTGCTTTGAAGGAGGACGACTTGTTCTGCACCTTACACGATAAGACATCCGTATCCGTGTGTAATACATTACTGGTAATTCATGTTATTGTAATACATATAAATCCAACAGACGCCTACATCAATCGATAAATATCTAAGCTAAGTTTTCATATTCTACCGACCGCTTCAGATTCAACACATTGGTCCGCAAAATTCCATGGATGACGTTTTATTTCCCAAGAAAAAAGCAACCACGAGGCTGCCACGGACACAACAATAAAATAATTGAATGGTAATACTTACGAATATAAAATATGGTGGTCACATGATGACACAGTCGCATGTGAAGCAGCCAATAATTCACTGGTCCCAACAATATAATAATAATAATACAAAGAAGACAACCGGGAATGGGAACCAACAATGTCTGACCGGAGCTTTCTGGCTCACGAATACATATACTATTAAGTTAGCATTTTAAGCAGCCAATAATTCACTGGTCCCAACAATATAATAATAATACAAAGAAGACAACCGGGAATGGGAACCAACAATGTCTGACCGGAGCTTTCTGGCTCACGAATACATATACTATTAAGTTAGCATTTTGCTTAGGAAACTATATAAAGTATATCGAGGGAAATATTCACGTAGGAAGACCTGTCATTGCATATTCCGATCCAAATCGATGATTCGAAATGGATTATTACAAATCAATGATCCAACATAGTACATGCGAAATGATGTGTTATTGATCTCTTCTATAAATAATCCTTTCCAACTCAAAAATCTCACCATGTCCACTGTAAGGTAGTTTATGATATCATCAGTCATGATCTGAGCTAAGTAACTCGAAATATTTAAACCCAAATTAACAAATAATAAACTCAATTCAAATCATTCTCCACTTCCAATGTTTAACTAACTTGCTAAAGCTGATCCTGTGTTCAACTGCAGCATAATTGTCTTTCCCCTAAAATATATGCTTACAATATATTCTTCCAAGGTTCCAATAGCATTCTACAACTCCCATGTATGGAATTTCTATCTGCAGTCCAATAATTTCAAGGTTCCAATCAAGGTTGTCAAATTTGTTTCCTATCTAGGATAGTAAATGGGTTACAAACTCAGATATTATAACATCCTACAAATTATAAAATGAACATAAAAAAATAATTTTAAGATGCATACATATATTTAAGAAATTTACAGATTTTTTTTATTAAGATTTAGCTACAAAGGTTGCTTTAAGTTTTAATAATCATTATTTTGGTCGAAGTTGCTCAAGTTTTAATAGCCTGTCCGAATAATTTTGTAGAGTAAAAAGAAAAAAGCACTAGTTATCTTGTCCTGGTATCCTATCAAGTAAACAAAAAAACCACCAGTTTTAATGGTCCTACCGTCTTATAAAGTTAACAAAAATAAAAAAACATTTGCTTTCCTAGGCTTCTATCTATCGACTTCTTCATCTAGAGGACATGAAAGAGGGAGAAGATGGGAAAATGAAACAGAAGGTTGGGAGAGGAGAAAGGAGATAAAGGGTATGAGGTAGGAGAGGGGAGGAGAAACAGTACACTTCAGCTTGATTAATATCCAACATTGATATGAGAAACCTAACGCTGTTTAATCCAGATATGTAATCTAAAAATTCCTCTACTTAACCTAACGCAGCAACATAAACTACGACATCCAAGGATAAGCAAATTCCCCTACTGGAGATTTCAGACATAATTAAATATGCTTTTGAGGTGCTACACGATTTTATATTATGAGCACATTTTTCATTTCTTTAATGGTAGGCCCTATCTATCCACACTTCCAGAAGTTTATTTTCAACGGAAAGCATTGGAGACTAACAAAGCAAATCAATTCTCAGTACCAACATCCAAATTGCAAAAACATGGAAACAATGTTCAAGTAGTATCCATTATCTAAATAAAAGTAATTATGCTATCAGTCTGTTTATAGCAAATAGTAAAGCTCGTACTGATCTTTGGCTGGTTGGTTCCTTGAGAAAACCATGATCTAGGCTGCGATGGATGGCTTGGAGGCAGCAGAAAGCTTGGACCTCCTCTTGGCCAAACTCTCGCTCCTGCGCTCCCTCTGCTCCTTGAGCCTGGTTGCAAGCAGCTTCTGGTACTCTGCGGCTTCTGACTTGGCCTTGGCAATCCTCTTCTTCTTCTCTGCAATCCTGGTACGCTTCCTTTGCAAAGTCAAGGGAGTCACAAGCCTCTGTATCTTCGGTGCCTTGCTGCACTTCTTGCCTGCAAAGAGTATCGGAAACTTTAATCAATGCAAACATTTCCATACTGGAAAAGTCGAAGCATCTCATAGAGAAGGCAACAAGGCTAGGCCTTGAATGCATGTTACAGTAACTTTGGAAATGATACCATCGCAGTAAAATGATCCTATTTCTCTATTTAGATTCAGGCAACCTACCCCGAATAACATCATAAGACAGTTGTTACATGCATGCTTGATTATGAAAAATCCAAAAAGATACCAAGCCAGTACAACTCCATGCAATAAATGAAGTTTACTAAATCTCCAACAAAATGATTGTAAAAGCAAGAACTATGATTGAAGGGGAAAAAACCACAATGATAATCATCGATTTGCAGTGACAGTGAGGTCACAAAGGGCATCAAATGTGAATCTAGTAGATGCCCTTATGTGCTAGCACCTTCATTTATATGACAAAAGAAAGAAAAAATTGCTGTGTTGACATATCTAGATAACAAGTTAACAACAAAAGACTGCTAATATAAGCACAAATTCACCAGCATAGTATCTCATAAGGTAAGCAGGATCACCAATTAATGCAGTCTGGTAAAATAAAACTGCACCTGATTTTGTTGTGAAGGTTCGGCGGTATGTATTGACGTACTTGCGAACATCATCCTCTTTGGAAAGGTTGAATAGTTTGCGAATTTTGGAGGCCCTCTTTGGTCCCCTCATTCTAGGCTTCTCAATATCGGTTAGTCCAGGAAGATCATTCTCACCCTTCTTAACAATAACCAAGTTTAGAACTGAGAGGTCAGGGCTAACGATGCAACCACGAACTGACTTCCTCCTGCGCTCTCCATTACGCCTTCCATACCCACGGAAGCAAGGTGTACCTTGACAAGATAACAAGATCAAGAAACCAGCTAGAGAATAATTCCATGTAATTCAACAAACCAAAAGAAGATATACCCCTGTGCAGCAGCAGGCGGACACGACCAGGAGTTAGTACTCCCTGCTTCATGGGAAACCCTTGCTTGTCACAACCACCCATGATTTTGAAAACATAACCTTTGAACTCCTGGTAAAACAAAGACATGTAGCTTACAAGTTTTCATCTTTTGAACTTCAGAATAATGTTATCTGATAAAAGAAAATTGTGGCTGAATCATACCTCTCCAAGAGCATCTCCACTGACTTCCTGAGAGATCCTCTTGTCAAAAAATGCTCGGCTGCACAACATATTATGAACACTTTTTGAGTATATTTCAATACATTAACCAATAACAATATCAAAAGAACATAAACAAAATAAAAAAAATTAAAGCAACCCTTGGTCAAAGGAAACTCAATAATTTTGGTTTTTGCCCATGATCCAGACACATAACTTAATCTCCAAACCCAGTTATTCAATTAATAAAATGACCTCCAAAAACCAAAAACAATTAAGAAATGCACAGAGAACTTAAAGAATTCCCCTCAGTGTCACACATATTTTGGTGTAAGTTTAAGTCTTTCATAAATCAAGAAACAGGTAGCACTATGATGTTACATGTCAATAGATAAAGTTAGATCACCCATTCTCTGGATGCTGAAAGATAGTAATTGAAAAACCAACAATGTGAAGACACATGGCCAGGCAGTTGAGCACCATTTGATTATACTATACTTACATAATGCAAAAAGGGCAGCACAACACAGAAAGTTGACATATTCACGCAGGAAGAGCTGTCATTGCATATTCCGATCCAAATCAATGATCCGAAATGGATTATTACAAATCAATGATCCAACATAGTAAAATGATGTGTGATTTATCTCTTCTATAAGTAATCCTTTCCACCTCAAAAATCTCACCATGTCCACCGTTGGGTAGTTTGTGATATCATCAGTCATGATCTGAGCTAACTAACTCAAAATATTTAAACCCAAATTAACAATAATAAACTCAATTCAAATCATTCTCCACTTCCAATGTTTAACTAACTTGCTAAAGCTGATCCTGTGTTCAACTGCAGCATAATTGTCTTTCCCCTAAAATATATGCTTACAATATATTCTTCCAAGGTTCCAATAGCATTCTACAACTCCCATGTATGGAATTTCTATTTGCAGTCCAATAATTTCAAGGTACCAATCAAGGTTGTCAAATTTGTTTCCTATCTAGGATAGTAAATGGGTTACAAACTCAGATATTATAACATCCTACAAATTATAAAATGAACATAAAAAAACAATTTTAAGATGCATACATATATTTACAGAAATTTATAGACTTTTTTCATTAAGATTTAGCTACAAAGGTTGCTTTAAGTTTTAATAATCATTATTTTGGTCGAAGTTGCTCAAGTTTTAATAGCCTGTCCGAATAATTTTGTAGAGTAAAAAGAAAAAAGCACTAGTTATCTTGTCCTGGTATCCTATCAAGTAAACAAAAAAACCACCAGTTTTAATGGTCCTACCGTCTTATAAAGTTAACAAAAATAAAAAAACATTTGCTTTCCTAGGCTTCTATCTATCGACTTCTTCATCTAGAGGACATGAAAGAGGGAGAAGATGGGAAAATGAAACAGAAGGTTGGGAGAGGAGAAAGGAGATAAAGGGTATGAGGTAGGAGAGGGGAGGAGAAACAGTACACTTCAGCTTGATTAATATCCAACATTGATATGAGAAACCTAACGCTGTTTAATCCAGATATGTAATCTAAAAATTCCTCTACTTAACCTAACGCAGCAACATAAACTACGACATCCAAGGATAAGCAAATTCCCCTACTGGAGATTTCAGACATAATTAAATATGCTTTTGAGGTGCTACACGATTTTATATTATGAGCACATTTTTCATTTCTTTAATGGTAGGCCCTATCTATCCACACTTCCAGAAGTTTATTTTCAACGGAAAGCATTGGAGACTAACAAAGCAAATCAATTCTCAGTACCAACATCCAAATTGCAAAAACATGGCAACAATGTTCAAGTAGTATCCATTATCTAAATAAAAGTAATTATGCTATCAGTCTGTTTATAGCAAATAGTAAAGCTCGTACTGATCTTTGGCTGGTTGGTTCCTTGAGAAAACCATGATCTAGGCTGCGATGGATGGCTTGGAGGCAGCAGAAAGCTTGGACCTCCTCTTGGCCAAACTCTCGCTCCTGCGCTCCCTCTGCTCCTTGAGCCTGGTTGCAAGCAGCTTCTGGTACTCTGCGGCTTCTGACTTGGCCTTGGCAATCCTCTTCTTCTTCTCTGCAATCCTGGTACGCTTCCTTTGCAAAGTCAAGGGAGTCACAAGCCTCTGTATCTTCGGTGCCTTGCTGCACTTCTTGCCTGCAAAGAGTATCGGAAACTTTAATCAATGCAAACATTTCCATACTGGAAAAGTCGAAGCATCTCATAGAGAAGGCAACAAGGCTAGGCCTTGAATGCATGTTACAGTAACTTTGGAAATGATACCATCGCAGTAAAATGATCCTATTTCTCTATTTAAGTTATTCAATTAATAAAATGACCTCCAAAAACCAAAAACAATTAAGAAATGCACAGAGAACTTAAAGAATTCCCCTCAGTGTCACACATATTTTGGTGTAAGTTTAAGTCTTTCATAAATCAAGAAACAGGTAGCACTATGATGTTACATGTCAATAGATAAAGTTAGATCACCCATTCTCTGGATGCTGAAAGATAGTAATTGAAAAACCAACAATGTGAAGACACATGGCCAGGCAGTTGAGCACCATTTGATTATACTATACTTACATAATGCAAAAAGGGCAGCACAACACAGAAAGTCTTGCCACTGCATCATCTAGGAAGGTCAGACGTGTCCACCCATGCCCATGCACTTGAAGTGATTGCATTTGCCATTTGAACCCATGATCCAGGACACAACATACCAATCCTCCCATTGGATAAAGACCTGTCTGTCCTCTCCAAGAGAATTAAGCACAAGTCTCCAAGTGACTTAAATTACCCAAAGATCATCAAACAAAAGGATCTCTTATCTACCAATTACTTTGTATTGATGCAGCATATACAAATTTGAGCTCCAACGGACACCTCAAAAACATAGTTCTTGTTGATGGATTTCTTTCTTCTTAATATTGTCTTATACAGATTCACTTGTGTTATTTTGATAATCCAGCAACCAAAACTTTGTATAGACTAATTTCGTCTGACATGTTAATCCAAACAGTTAAACTCATCAAGTGTTCTTCACCACCAAAAAAAAAAAAAAAAACTAAGCACGACATAGATATCCAAAGAAACTAAAATAACTTGCAAGTCAATGGTCACATTACAAACAACACAGGTCTCCATCAAACTGAACATATACATGCATATGCGAGCACACACACATGGAAAAGAAACTTAAGGAAAAAAATCGAAGCCCTAATTATATACACCAATCCTGTTAGCGTATTTGTAGCCAATGCTGCAATACTTTCAATCTAATAACAGTTCAGATAGCCATAATTTACAGTCACTCCAACGAGTTATTTTTACATCCTAGGAAAGAGCATTCCACAAACCAACATAAACTTATCACCATCTGACGAAAAACCTTAATCTTGAAAGCGCACCAATTTCTTCGTGAATGGACCAATGATGGACGACAAGTAGCAAGGAACATTAAAAAAAATTGCACTAGAATAACATGATAAAATAACAAGGAAAAAACAAATTCCGATCTACAAACAAAACGTAGAACATCAAACATAATCATTCCGAATCCATAGCAGCTTACAGCTTCTGATCGTCATCAATTTCCAGCTTCTTCTGGCACCCAGTGGTCGGATTCGCAATATTGAACTGCAAAACAATACCAAAAACCAACAACTAAGACGAACTCAACCCTGAACATTACAGTCCGACACAAAAAGGGGAAAAAGAACAGTACGATAAGAGAAATCCCTGAAACGCAAAGATGAGTCCGAATCGTACCTTCATCTTGTATGAAACAATCCCTTAGCCGAGCGCGAAGCAGAGCACGGAATGCTAACTCGCCGCGACTCGCCGTTAGGGTTTCTCCGGGCGCACGGAGGGACTTAGCCCATTTATACCGACGGTGGACCGTTCATCATCGTACGTGATCTGGTGGTCTCCACCGTTTGATCGTTAATATTCGAGGCGCACTCGAGCGGTTTGACACCGCCCGACTCGGCTGGCCCGCTTTGATTCGCGTTGAGGCTGAACCGAATCGAACCCGATCCAAACGAACCACATCGAACCTTAAGAGACTCGAGTGATATGTTTTATGAGTTTTATGTATTTAGTGATTGTTAAATCTGGTTATCCAACATGGATATTGATTCGGATTCAACATGACGTGGATCCTTTTATCGTGGATATTGTGGACATTTTGCTGATGTCTCTCGTGGACGAATCAGATGAGGACACATCTTCATCATCATCGATTCGGATCATTCAACGGTGCTCACGGCTTCCTTAGCTGTCGCCGACCCATCGCTCTCCCGCCTGGTTCACAATAAAGCGTAGCGTCACAAGAAGAGTCCTTCCCATTTGTACTGCAGAAACGTGTCGTGATCAAGTTGGCTCAGACAGCTGTCTCTTGTAGCTTTGTCATAATTGACGGCAGATCAAATGCTCTCATGGGATCCACCGTGCGCCCTCCCGCGCCCCTATTCGTTCCTCACCGCTCGTTTCTGCGTCCGTTGGCTCTCCGTCTTTATCGCACGGCCCCCAAAATTTCCACCTTTTGTTTTTCCGTAAAAAGGGAAAATAGACAAGTGTTTCCTGTGCCGCTCTACTCCAATGATCGTACGACGCTTCCGCTGCTGATGTCATTCTTACAGCCGTCAGGGCCCACAGTGGCCGGTCGCGTTGTGGGATTGGAACGTTCCGTTTCATGGTGCCACCGGAGAGGATCCTCCTGCGATCTTTTATCTTCCTCTTTAAAAGCTGCCCTCTCTGCCACTTCTTCTTCCCCGTCCCTTCCGCTCCCCTCTACGATTTCCTCCTCTTCCTCCTCGGTTTCTTTGGGCGGTAGAGGCGGTGACGGAGGAGGCTACGACGGAGATGGCGGGGACGAGGGAGGAGAACGTGTACTTGGCGAAGCTGGCAGAGCAGGCGGAGCGGTACGACGAGATGGTGGAGTACATGGAGAAGGTGACGGGAGCCGCCGCGGCGGAGGGGGAGGAGCTCACCGTGGAGGAGCGCAACCTCCTCTCGGTTGCATACAAGAACGTCGTGGGGGCCCGCCGCGCCTCGTGGCGGATCGTCTCCTCCATCGAGCAGAAGGAGGAGAGCCGCGGCAACGAGGCCCACGTCGTCGCCATCCGCGACTACCGAGCCAAAATCGAGGCCGAGCTCACCTCCATCTGCGGCGGCATCCTCCGCCTCCTCGAGGAGCGCCTCGTCCCCTCCGCTTCCGCCACCGACTCCAAGGTCTTCTACCTCAAAATGAAGGGCGACTACCACCGCTACCTGGCCGAGTTCAAGACCAGCTCGGACCGCAAGGACGCCGCCGAATCCACCCTCGCTGCCTACAAATCTGCCCAGGTGCTTACTAGTCTGATCCGACGCCGATGATCTCGTCCGATCTCGTGTCGATCGAGTTAGAATCCGTTGTCAAATCGTAGGATCGTGTGGTTTGGTCGATCTAGATGGTGGATCTCGGATGGATAGTAGGATAGGGTAGGGTTGGGGTTTGGGTTTTGAGATGTTGATTCGGCTTGTTTGTGGACTGATAGGATCTCGCCACGGCGGAGCTTCCGCCGACGCATCCGATCCGGCTGGGCCTGGCGCTCAACTTCTCAGTGTTCTACTACGAGATCCTGAACTCACCGGACCGTGCCTGCAGCCTTGCGAAGCAGGTAAGCGATGAATCCCTTTGATTCCAAGATTTCACTTTTTTTATCCTGTGTGCATATATATGTATATTAGATTGCAGAAATAAGTAGTTTTTTTGGATGTTTCGAACCTCCTTCTTGGTAGTTCTTCGGCTTCAAAGTTCCGTTCTTTCCCTTTCAATTTCTATTATGTATTGCTATTCCTTGTCTAGAATTTAAATGCCATTCGATTGATTTATCTTTCATCACTATCCCTTTTCGGCTATTTTTTTGTGACAAATTTCGTTAACATTGCCTTGTAATTTCCTTTTCAGTTTTATCTGCTGTTAAATTGTTGATCATTATAGCGAACATCTTTAAAGTGCCAAGGTTTTATGTTAACATGTTTTTGATCAAAGTCTTTTAGTTTGGTTTTCGACCATTTATTCTGCTTGGTTTTGCTGGCTGCCTTGGCATATTAATCTGTTCTTGTTACTGATATAAATGACTGTCCTCTGGAATATTTAGGTTGCAACTCCCTGTTTGGCATTTTGTTCTTTTGCATCCAAAAGTAGGAGATGATTGTTGTTTTTTTGTTGTGCTCGCATCTGATTTCCATGGAGGCTAAAATTGCTTTATGTCATTGAAATAAGCATTTTGTTCGATACATATATGTATGCACATACATATGCGACACGGACAAAATTGGTCGTGTTGTATATTGCCGTGGAGATTGATCTATAACTTTATGTGCTCTCCGTGATTGCCTCTCTGTTGTTTATTAACAGTGTGTGTCAAGATGATTTGGTAGATGATAGCTACGAGCTTAATGCAATCGCTTTTTATCAATTTGTTCCAAGCCAGTCCTGGGACTAACTGGAAATGCTGTTTCCAATTTTCGGAAATGGTTAGATTCTCTTAATTCTGGTTTTTCTTCATTTGAAGTTCATAAGGTTTCAAAATATCAGTTTGGATTTTTAGGCATCGACTGATTTTTCTTTTTTTTGTTTAATAGTGATACCACATGGTATGTATGGCTTGATACTAGTACTAGGGTATCCCATCCACAAAATTGTTACCAAAGAGTGTTTGAACTCTTGGTTCAATGCGAAGGTGTTAGTTGGTAATGATTTTGATAGTATATTGCAAGATCATGGGTTCCAATCCCGCCTTCGTCACTTACCCATTATCTAAAAAAAAAAAATATCTTTGGTTCAATGAATTTGTCGTGTTTAATTTGACTTGAATAACCTTTCGGGAAAGAAGTTGAGATTAGGAGAATTCTGTTTCATGTTAATCGGAGAATTAGACGTGTTCATCATGATTGGGTAATGAAATCACTTTGTGTGGTTGATCCTATCAGGCATTTGATGAAGCAATCGCTGAACTGGATACTCTGGGAGAAGAATCATACAAAGACAGCACTCTCATTATGCAGCTCCTCCGCGACAACCTGACATTGTGGACTTCGGACATGCAGGTGCCTCAGATGTTCTACTATGAATTCTAGTTAACCCCTTTTGCCAGTTATTGTGCCGTCAAATGAAGAACCCTATTAATTTCTGCGCATTTGCTTGCTTGCTTGCTTGCTGTTAATAGGATGATGGAGTGGATGAGATCAAGGAAGCACCCAAACAAGAAGAGGAGGAGCAGTAGGATAAATAGATGATCTTCTCTCCCATTAAGCACTTCAATATCTTCAAATTCTCTTGCTTAGCGGTGTGATAGAAAGGTGGAGTTCACCCCTCGTCCGTCCCTTCATCCATTGCTGTCGTGTTCTCCGAATTCTTCCGCTTGTGTTTCTTCTCCTGTGTTGTCGCGAGACATCCATTGCTGTCGTGTTCTCCGAATTCTTCCGCTTGTGTTTCTTCTCCTGTGTCGTCGGTCTGTGTCAAAACATCTCCACTTACATTGTGTTTGGATTTGAGAGAATCTCCTGTGTCGTCGGTCTCGCGACGGTGACTCCACTTACATTGTGTTTGGATTTGAGAGAAATGCTTTGTAACTGATTGGTTGACTAGATACAGCCACTGTTTTATGGATTTGTGCTGGTGGAATGCAATGATCGCTTATAAGAATCAAACCAGTATAAATTCTGTGTTATGTTGTCTGTTTGGATTTGTGTTGTTTCATTCGTTCTTTGTCTGTGCTTGGGTTAAAAGGGCAACTCTTAGCAGCGTCTGCCATAACCGGATGAAAGCAACAGTTCAAGGATGGCACAGTGGCAGCTATTGTTCGAGAGTCTCAATCTTCAGCTATGCAAAAGAGAGCTTGACCTTCTGCGGATGGATTATAGCGTCAAATAAGATAAAACTAATGCATCATGCATCTCGAGAATGATCTAATGCATCATGCGTCTCGAGAATGATCCGAGAATGATCGAAGATATAATAGGAGATGTTTTGACAAAAACGTCGAAGAAATAACTAACAAAGAATATTAAACCATACCTCTCATATTTGGTCATCACATAGAGATAAAACTATATAAAAACAATACCTTGTTAGGATTTTTCTAGAGCAAAAATATGATATAAACATTAACCATCTCAACGTCGCAACAATCCTTGGATTATTAGTTGCATCACACTTAGCATAGACAAATTCTTGAGCAATAGACCATCTTGAACCTTTATTTATGCAATGATTCAGAGTTTTGACTTGATTTCCTAAAGTATATTTTTATATTTTATATTAATCATTCATAGTTTGATTTGATTTCCTAAAATATAATTTTATATTTTAAGTACATTATTCATAAAATATTTGTCTACATGTTCACCTCAACAAGACTCATATTTTCTAGAGGAATATCACAATAGTACTGTATGACTAAGATAAAATTAATTAAAAGTTAATTAAATCCATGATAATAAAAGCAATGCATTAGATAAGCACAGTGCCCATTGATAACAAGTCAGACTGACACAAACATCACAAGTGTAGATCTAATGAACCTTTTAAACGGCTAAAGAACTAAGATCGTGAGGTCCACTTCAAGTTGAACAGACAAGGGACATCCAAGCTTGCCAATATTTCAAATTGTATTCTAATACTAATCCTGTACAGCCAGTTTCTGTTCATGGTAATACATACCAGACTGGAATCCAGAATGTTGGAGGGATGCATTTCTCTGTGGTTCAAATGTAAACTACTATTAATAGCTACATTACACAGGAAGAACATCTTGCAAGATGTCTCAAAGAGATCAACCAGAGAATCCAAAGTAGAGGTTAGAAATCTGCTTCTCCAAATAATCACGGCCGCTGGTTCCTAGTCCAGGAGGAAAATCTATCAGCTTATGAAAGATCAAAGAGTATCCTCATTCATTTTGATGGCATACATAATGATGATGATGACCATCCAACTACCATGTTTCGAAGAATATGCTTAGTCGTAGAGAAATGAAACAAATATCATGGCTTATCAACGAGTATCCTTATTCATTTTGATGCCATACAGAAATGATGATGACCATCCAACTACCATGTTTCAAAGAATATGCTTACTTGTAGTTGTAGAGAAAAGAAACAAATATCATGGCTCACCAAAGAGTATCCTCATTCATTTTGATGCCATACGGAATGATGATGACCGCGCAACTACCATGTTTCAAAGAATATGCTTAGTTCTAGAGAAAAGAAACAAATATCATGGCTTACGCTACATGTCGTCGATGGTGTTGATCATATGGGAAGTTTCAGAATACAAGGAAATATTTTTAACGTATGCCAAGCTTCTGCATGCAAAAAGAAACCAAATAAACCATCAATTAAGGATTTCATTAACAGTAAACCTTTACGATTAAGAAAAGAAAGCACTCTGTCAACCCTAAATTCCAATGCAATGCATGTGTCGGTTAAGAGGGCAGCTTAATGGAATCTCCCCGTGATTCTCGACCAGCACAATATTTGCACTTCCATTTCAAAATGGAAATAAAATGTGGAGGAAACATATAAAGGATGTCACCAAAGATACTTTGGGCACTCCGATGATTCAACATAAAATAAGTTATCCACGTAGAAAATTTATTAAAGGGTTAAAACTATTCCAAAATGTTCAAAAGTTGGAAACTTTACCAATGGATACGAAAGTTGATAAATCAGTGTCCAAACCAAGAAGTGACTGAAGCTGCTTGTGATACTCGCTAGTGTTACCATACAGAAGACAATGAAAATAAATATCTAAGCCACATTCTTCTCTAGTTTGAGGTATTTCATTATACCTTCAATTTCATGATTGTGATAGTGCCAGTGATTGAAGTCAAAAAGACACAAGTAATTAGGGCACCACTGATGTTGGCCTAGCATCTGATCTCCATACATAATAAAGATGCCTTGATTGATAATATCGACTGTAATGGACTCATTTCATAGTTGCAATTGAACTTCCGTAGCAGTTAAATTTTCGTTATACTTATAGCAGCAGATAGAGCTGGAAGGCAGTAGACTTCGGTAAACAACAAAACCTTACAGTATGCAATCTTGAGTGAACAAGAAGTAGATGTCGGTGGTAGAACACGCTTACTCGGTGTTTTTACCCCTTCAACTTTTACTAAATTTCCTTGGCTTTCTATCTTATGTAAGCCATCTTTGTCCCTTAAAAGGACAAAGAATGTGGGCACTCTTATCCTCCCAAGGAGGAATCTTTCTGGAAGAGAACAACAATTCACTGTTTGCAGCAGTAAAAAAAAAAAATCTTCAAATCCTCAGACCCAGTAAAGAAAAATAGGATCCATGATTACAAATCAATCAAAATTGTCTTAGCATATATAAAAGAGACATGTGCATCTTATAGAGATCATGATTTGGGGTAAGATGAAGCACTTGATCATGCAAGCTAAGTAATTCTAGTAGATATTGTCCTACACAAACAATCCCTTCAATCATATAGGAGCCACAAATGCAATCAAACCTAATATATGATTTTACTGACATCAAAGAAGGATGGTTTTTTCTTTTTTTTGGGAGGGTGGGGGGAGGTTTAGATCTGCAGAATGCAATTGCAAGGACATCTATTTGTACTCATGGCGTGAAGTGATCATTAGATTCTCAAGGAGAGTTTAATGCACAGTAAAAAGCTACTGAATCACATAGGATGAAGGATAAAACCCTACCATGCTTCCGGCAAAGAAATGGATTTTACCTTTACCGCCTGCGTCGAGGTTTGTATTGAGAACTAAGGGATTGAAAGTTGCTTGCTTCAGGAATCCCCTAATCTTGGGCTCGGCAGCTGAACCCCTGGGGACGTCGGCAACCCCAGTGCCGGTGCAGTCATCATCATCTGGTATGCCGTCCGCGGCGACAGCAGGCATCCGAACCCTAGCGGCGAACTCGAAGGCGGAAGCACGGGTGCCGCCGTGGGCGACGGGGCCAGGCCGCCGCCGCTGCGAAGGCGTCGCATGTAGGCCGAGATTGGCGACTCCGCCGCGGCGCTGACGGTGGGGAGCGGCGGCAGAGGCGACAGCGGTGGACGCGTCCAGGGGTCCACGGCAGGCAGCGGCGGAGCGGGGACCAGCGCCGGAGGGCGGGGGGAGAGGTGGGCCAACGGCGGCGGGCGGATGCGGTGGAGACGTGAGGTGGGGGCGGCGGTGCCCGCGGCCGCGGCAGCGGCAGCGGCAGGAGGAGGAACAGGCGGCGGCGCCTCGGCAGGCGGAGGGCGGCTCTGGTGGTGCGCGGAGGAACCGGTCAGCTTCTGGACGACGTCGCGGAAGTCGTTCTTGTCGATGTTGTACACCGGCGGCTGCGGCTGGGACGGCGGGGCTCCCCCCCCGCCCCTGGTCCCCGCCGGAGGACCCGGCGGCGCCAGCGGCTGCGCAGCAGCAGCGGCCGGAGCAGCAACGGTGTTAGGCTCAGGGACAGCGGCAGCGGCAGCGTTTCTTTGAACAGGCTTGGAGATCTTGTAGGAGGCTCTGTTGAGGGACCTGAGTGAGCTCTGTACGTTGTTGCTATTGCTCGTCTTGCTGTTGCCGATAGAGCTGCCACAGCCGCCCTGGCCACAAGGATTACCAGCAGCAGGAGTGGAGCGGTCATCAGCAGTGATGGTGACCGTGGATGTGGAGGATGAGGAGGAAGAGAGGTTAGCTGAGGAAGGACAGCTTCTCTCCATCATTACCTGCAACACAAACACAGCGTGGGGTGTTCGTTTGAATCTTTCTCCCCTCTCGCTTGTCTGAAGAAATGGGTGGGTGGTTGTGTCACACAACAAACAACAAGAGGAGCTTCGACACACTAATTGAATACAGGCACAAAAGGACACCACCACATGTTCATTAAACAACACCTTCTGTGTGTCACTTGTCGCTTTCTTCTGACATATTAGCCTATTCGAAAGGAATCGTGTCTGCATGAATTATATTATGGGGTGCAGAGAAAGAGAGACCAAACCCTATCATCCACATAATGTGGGTGCTGAATCTAACCATCACAGTTAGGCCACACACTCCACTCAAACTTTGGAGAAGCTTCCAAATGAATTAGATATGGATGGCTTGAGCTCTTCATTTCAGTAAGCTGAGCTCATGACCACAGGAGATGACACAAAAATAATGATAATATTTTCAGGTCCTATTTATATGATTCCGCTGCTTAGGAGAAAGATCTAATCAGAAATAGAAGAAGAATTGGCCCAGTTTGTAGTATATGGAAGACTGGTCGATACAAATATGCTTTGGTATGAGTACTTTGGAGACATGCCTGGCATAAGATCAGATGATAAGGTGGGCTACACAGTGGTGACACAGAAAAGAGAAGATGAAGCAACTGATGATATTGAAAATGATGATGATAGAGATGGACGGTCAAAAGGTTGCGTTTTTGGAGACGGTAAGACAGCAGCTTTGGGGGAGATGTGACTACGCAGTAATAATTTCTGGCTTTCAAGAGGAATTCTAAGATTCTGTCCTTAAAATCATGCGACCGCTAGATGGGGCTCCTTTGACTGAAAAAAGCATCGCTTTTGACCGCCCCACAGTGCCCGTCCTTGTCCTTCTTTCTTTTCTCCACCAAACTCTACAAGTAGTTTTAGACGTCTTGACATGTATTTGCATACCAACAACAAGAAAGTACACAGACAGGTACCTGTCGGAAGCAGCAAGATTGAGTGAAACACGATTGGGTGTGCCTTGCAATGTGCATCCGGGTATCCACCTTGACAGCACCAGCAAGCTCAATAGACAGGTACCTGTCAGAAGCAGCAAGATTGGGTGTGCCTTGCAATGTGCATCCAGGTATCCACCTTGACAGCACCAGCAAGCTCAAGACAGTCATTGATGAGGTTGTAGAGAAGCCAGGGAGCATCAGCTGTAACATGAAAAGCTTGTTTGAGTTGGGGAGATTACACAAAGATTTAAAAGAATGACTAAATCATTCATGTCGTCTCAAAAGAACAAAGAATAAGCTCCCAGAGAATGCATCTCTTGGCACAGTGATAATTCTGAAATCTATTGTTATCTTCCTTGCTTAAAGGAACTTAGCAAGAACAGTAGGCAAGTCCATACTAAATATACTCTCAGGCTTTACGCCAGCCATGAAGAGACAACCAAGTACACCTGCAAAAGAAAGCATATAAGAGCATCTCTATGATCGAATCATGGAAAGAACAGTAAAGAGAAAAAGTGTTGCACAAACAATAAAAGAAAGAAAACTTCTCAAAATCATATTTTGTGAACATTTGATTGCTTTCTCTTCTATGCAGTTTTATACTAAATGAGGAATGAGGAGTCATGCCACTTGATGGACATCCATCCATCCCTACCTAAGTTCTGTAAGAAACTCCTGAAAAGGCATCAGCTACTTCATTACGTATAGCATCTGCGTCACTTATGTGTTAAGCCTCACATTAGTAGCATGAACTTGGAGAACCAATTCATCCAGATAAAGCACAGCTCCTGATGACTATAAGACCTACCTAAAACTGTCACTGCACTATTTGCTTTGCTCGATGCCAAAAAGACACTGCTTCCGCACAAATATAATTTGAAGGATAGTGCGTTTGAGATTTTCATTTCAGGGGAAACACAAAATGTATGTCTTTCTAAACTATCAAATGATTAATCACAGTAAGATGTTAGTTCATCTGTTTATTTTCCCCAGTGATTTTGATGTCTATCATTTATGGCTATCAGGATATGATGAGAATATACTCAATCCGAGCATAGAAAATGAAAATAAGCGCTGTTTTTGACACTTTGCAAGCTCTCTCAAACAAGATAATTACAAGTTTCTAAGGTTCCATGATCAATCAAAACTCAATAATAACAACAAGTCATAATATTTCAACTATTTAGGAGCAGTTACATGGATCTTCAACGGACCAATGACACTAACTAAAAGCTGCCTGTGTACAGGTCTGTATGATAGAAAATAGTATTAATCATAGTCTAAGTTATGGATGGTAGTGTAGACTATAAAACAAAAAAGGTGCTTATAAGGTAGCAGCTAATAACAAGTTACAGAAAAAGAGAAAATTAGATCATAGAAATATGAAAACTTTACAAAAAGGATCTTGCTGGTGTCTATGTCAAGTTAGTGTCACTAATGGTTAAAACGGCTAAAATTGCCTAATGCAATTACATCTGAGGATAAATATAACACCTCGATTAGTTTTATATCGAAAGTAAGTAAAATTAAAATTGACTTATAAGGATATGATGAGTGTATTATTATAAACTTAGCATTTGTATACAATGAGAAGGGTTATCCATGGATGAAGTCAAGGGCTCGTCACCACATGGAGCCACCAGCAAACTTAAAATTATGCCTATCAACCTAAAGTTTACTAAAATTGCCTAATGCAATTACATCTAAGGATAAATGTAACACCTCGATTAGTTTCACATCGAAAATAAGTAAGATTAAAATTGACTTATAAAGGTATGATGAGTGTACTATTATAAACTTAACATTTGTATAATACAATGAGGAGGGTTACCCATGGATGAAGTCAAAGGGCTCGTCACCACATAGAGTCACCAGCGAACTTAAAATTATGCCTATCAACCTAAAGTTTCACCAGCATAAACTAAGAGAACCAAACAATCAATGGGTGCATGAGCTTAAAATTATGAGTGCATTAGCATCTATACTCTGTCAATATGATTTTGGGCTGTCAGCCCAGAAACCAATACCTTATTGGAAACGAGATCGTCAACAATTTGATAGTAGTCTAAAAAGGAAAATGTTCTTATGCATGATCCGTAGAACGACTAGCAGTAATAGTGGTAGTTCGCTCAGCAGCCTAAATCGATCGAGCATTCCTTGTTGAAGTCCGTCAACGGGGGCAAGACTGCTAGGCAAACTTTTCCTAGGCAATTCGACAAACACGTAACTGTCTCAAGTAATGAATGACACCATGGACTCGGTCAAACTTACGATTGCATTAGCACCAGTCTTAGATCGATAGTATCCGGAGCAGCCAACCCCAAATTAGCCCGCGACGGAGAGTTGGACTTGACCGCCAGCAGAGTCAACATCTTGGAAAGAAGTGGTAGACATGGGAGTCATCCCGTCAAGCAAGGTTCCCAAGTTGCTCACTTTGGATGGCGAAACGTTACCTGGGAACACCGCCTGCCTCCTCACCTCCCTCCTCCAATGCATCAACTGCTTGGAACTTTCGCAGCGGAAGGCACTGACTGGGTCACCGAGACACATTGCTGATTTACGTCTTGACGTCTGATGCGTGATGAACGGGTGCTACGACCTGACAGCTGGATTACATGACACCCCTTTGGTGTCCACAGCCAAATGCACTGTGAAAACGCAAAAAAAGAAAAAAATAATAAATAAAAATGACGGATAAACGAATAGAATAATCTGAACCGTACCTAATTCGATCCGACGGATCCCGTCGAGTCCTCTGACAAAGCCGTTGCTATTATATGGCTTTAAGAAAAAGAAGAAAAGAATCTTGCAACCGACCATTACCACTTCGTTCTGTCTCCGTCTATATAATCCTTCGCAACCCCTCCTCTCCTCTTTCCTTCCGACGCCAAACCCTAGTAAAGCCGGTTAGCATTCGCCTCCCGATCTCGACTCGGAGTTGGGGGATCTCGCAGGATGGAGATGGCCGCCGCTACCCTTCGCTTCGCTTTGCTCGCCGCCGCCGTGGCGCTGCTCGCCGTGACATCTGCCGCTCAGGGCCCCAGCCCCGCTCCCGTGAGACCCCCGACCCCGGCGCCGACGAAGCCTCCCGTCGTCGCCCCCGTCACCCCGCCCCTGGCGCCGACGAAGCCTCCGGCAGTCGCTCCCGCCACCCCGCCCCTGGCGCCGACGAATCCTCCGGCAGTCGCTCCCGTCACCCCGCCCCCGTCCGTGGCACCCCCGGTTTCCCCTCCAGCTTCCACCCCGCCCTCTCCCTCTGCTTCCACGCCTCCGTCGGAGGCTTCCCCCCCCTCCCCTCCCGCTCCGCCACCGGCTGTCCCACCTTCCTCAGCCCCCACGTCGCCGCCTTCGGGCAACGGCGCGGCCCCCATGACCATCAGCTGGATCGCCGTGGCCGGCCCGGCGCTCGCCTTGCTCGCTTTCTAGATCCGTGCATGCTCCGCTGGGCTCGACCTCTACCGACGGGTCTTGATCGGACGGTTGCCTCTTTTTGTCCTTATTTTTCGCGTGATTATTGTATTATTAATATATAATGATTGTTGTGGGTCTTTTTTTTGCACTTTTGACTGTAGACATGTGAATGTGACTGTACGAATGCTGCTTAGTTTATTCCTATCTTTATTTTACCATTCTACCCCTTTCTCAGCTATTCTTAATTTTGACGGTGGGTATTCACGTAAACATGAATGGGGGACGCGTGTCTTCCAAGTGCGGCGGGAATCAAGCACCGGACACGTGCGGTGTTCTGACACTTGGGGTCAGCGGGAGTGGTAGTGAAGTCCAGCTGTGGGTTGTTGGACGGGAACGATGTCAAAATATGCCTATGACATTTTCTTGCTCTTTATTCTCTTTGTCCGTCGCATTAGCAGAAGGTCGAATGACGCACTCGCCGAAGCAAGTTTTATGGTGGATAAACGTGCTGCGATGGGAAGGAAGAAGATGAATTATTAGCACCATCATTAGCCGTACATTAATCCATTAATAAATTTAAATACATTTTATAATTTGATTTTTATACGATAACGTGGACGAAGCCATGCCCATTAAGCATCCCTATGTCGATGTAATCATTCTACTAACTACATTGGTGATGGACTCTGAGTCGTCTTAGATGCCTGCCAAGTCACCAGTAGTAGGTGATTACTATTGGCTCATCCAATTCTAAATTTCTTGAAATTTATAAATACCACGATTCCTATGGAAATCATGCCTATTGCATCTTCGATCAGACCTGACCTGATCTGATCCGATCGTGTCCAACACGATTTTTTTTGCAAATCGAGTCACATAAGGACGGATCAGATTTAACATCAACGATCCGACGCGATGCAGTGATGAGAGGACGATGGGCCGGCAAAGGGGAAGCCGTCTATCAGCGAGTGGACGGCTGGAGATGATGCACCGTCGAAGCCGTCGTATGATGCCTCGGTTTGTCAGAACTCAAAAGGTACGGATTTGACATCGAACTTTTCATCCGCGGGGGAGAGATAAGATCAAACCATGGTCGAGTTCCACGGATCCAGCGCAAGAAGAGGACGAAGTGCAGTAGCAGTCAACAGCAAGAAAAAGAGTGCCATGTTTCTGCTTTGACTCGACATATTTCTTCGATTGTTTCCCTTGATCATGAATCGTTTCTGCGGGAGAAATCCCTAGCCGCCTCTCGCCGAAGGAATTTCTTGTTGCTTCGGTTCAGGTCTGTGTTTTCGTCTGTGATAATAAGGGTTTTTTGTAATGATTATTATCTTATCGAATCTTTCGCTGTCTTCTTCAAGATTTTTTCTTGCTGTCGTTGAATCTCGCATCAAACAGAAACATGGATCACTTGCGATGCTGAAAAATTACGGGGTCATATCCAAATTTAGGATTGCTTTTAGATCGAAAGCAATCTTGATTTCTGCGTAATATTTCCCAGGGTTTCTTTCTTCTCTGCCAAAGTTTCATGATCTTGAATAATAGCAGTTACTGGAAGGGGGTGCTGTCTGTCGTTCATTCTCGAGATCTTGTTTTGTATGTGCGTGCGTGTATACATGTATATAGAGTGTTGAATCTGGCATGAAATCAGAACCATGGATCACTACGACATGTGTGATCTTTCATCTTGCCCCAAAAGAAAGTAATGGGTAGCAACCAATGAAGCTGAAAGTTACGCGATCATATCCAAATTTAGCAATTTAGCATTGGTTTTAGATCAAGAGATGTCTTGATTTCTGCATGATTATTTCAAATTGTTTCTTTCTTCCCTGCCGAAGTCTGATGATCTTTAATAATAGCCACTTCTTGGAAGAGAAATGCTGTCTGTCATTGATTTTCTCGAGGTTTCGTTTTGTGTGTAGATATACATGTGTATCCAGTATTGAATCTTGCATGAAATCCTAACCATTGATCACTATAGCTCTTCCACCATGCTCCAAAATAAAGTAATGGGTAGCAACCAATGAAGCTGAAAATTTATGCAATTTTATCCAATTTTGCATTGGTTTTAGAGAGTTCTTTCTTGTCGGTCAAAGTTTCAGGCTCTTCAATAATAGCTCTGCTTATTCGAATAGTGATCCTGTTTGTCATTAAATTTTCTTCTATGATTTTGTTTTGTGTGTAATATGGTCTGTTGAACTGATGACATTAATGTCTAGATTTGTGAAGCAAAGTAATGTGAGCATGGTTTATGAATCATCCGAGGACAAGATGCAGGCAAAAATGGCCACTTTCCCCCGTGACATCTTGTTCTGCATCCTTTCCAGGTTGCCCCTGAAATCTGTTCTTCGGTTTTGTTGTGTATCTAAGTTATGGTTTGATGTGATAAAAAGTCCAGAGTTCGGGTACCTCCACTCTAAGAAATCAGCTGGTGACCCTACATTACTAGTTCTGTCCCTCCGTCTACTGAAGGAGAACATCATCAGCATAAGCCCAATAAGCCTCAGGGGTCATCATCTCCACATTAGCGATAATTCCATCAGTAATCTGGTTGGTTCCTGCTCATTGAATTTAGTAGGGGCTTGCTATGGCTTCCTGTGTTTTGCATCATTCGATCATGAGCGTATCCTGGTCTGTAATCCTATCACAATCGAGCTTGTCATTCTACCGAAACCTGGAACGACTCTTCCTCCAGAGCCTCTCACAATAGTCTATGGTTTTGGGTTTGATTCTACGTCAGAGACATACAAAGTTGTTCGTGTATCATATTCTGAAGGATCTTTACACGGTGATGCTAAGGTTTCAGCTGAGGTATACAACTTGGGTGTATCTTTACACGGTGATGCTAATCTTAAGGTTTCAGCTGAGGTATACAACTTGGGTGCAACAGGGTCTTGGAGAGCAGTGCGAGTCTTTCAGCAGCCTCCGTATGGTCTGCCTGTGTTTGCTAATGGACATCTGCACTGGTTAGTACATCCACATTTTTCTGGTGCTGATAGAATCATATCATTTGATATCCGAAAAGAGGAATCGGTAATGACACCTCACCCAAATTTTGGTTTGAGATTCAGTATTTCCGAGCTGGGAGGGTGTTTGTCTGTGGTAGATCTTAGGAAGCGCACTCTCATTGAGGTTTGGGTGCTTAAGGATCAATTTAACAACTATTGGCAGCAGGAATACATCCTTCCTGTAGGTGTGCCTTACGGTCTTGACATGGGGCTTCCTAGGCTGATATCCATCTCTGAGAAGGATGGAGTACTACTGATTTGGCTACAGGATGCAATATTTTCATATGAGCAAAGAACCTTGAGTCGGAAGAAGCTGCTGATATCAGGGTTGCCATCGTGGTTGGATTGGGAGATTTGCTGTGGGTTTAGGCCGAGTCTGGCTCCGCTGAGGGGTAATCTTGAAAGATTGAAAGAGAACATGGATGTTGCATATTTTACTAGTGACATGGAAATTTATTCCCAGCCCATAATTTCTTCACAGATTGTGGAGTATAAAGCTATTGGTAGGTGTGATGGCATAGTATCATGTTTTGTGAAGAATGGCATGTTAGTTCCTTGAAATATATTCCTTGTGTTCATATGGATTTGAAATCATATAGATATAATCGGCTAGCTTTGAAATATTTGTTGCTAAGTGGAGGTAAAATTACTAGTTACTACAGCTATGGAGTTTGTATAGTCAAGTGGTGTATTCCAAATTCTGCTTTGTTTTGTCTTAATTTATGGAATGATGTTCCTTGTTCTATATTTGTTACCTTAAAGAAATTTGTTTCTCATCATCTTCCGAACAGCATTAGTTGTTAAGTTATTGATCTGGTAATTATTTTCTTTGTGATTCTTTATGACTCTGTTTAAGATCTTTTCCTTTATGAGAATCTTTATCTGCTTTACGTTAACCCCCCCAAGATCACAGGAGCCTAATGCACTGGGCTTGCCCTATTTTATATTTTCAAGAATATGTGTATGTGATTAAAAATGAAGCGTACGTATAACTGATGTGACTTAACTAGAGAAAAAGAAAAGGTGAAACCTCTTATATATCTCCTGTAATTGATTATTCTCATAGATAAAGTTCAGATTCATAAATGCAGGGTGCTTTTCCTAAGTTCTTGATAACATGTTGCTATCAATTCTTTTTGGAAAGATGCAAAAGCAAGAGGTACAGAATATAAAAGAAATTCTTTCTCTTTTATTTATTTGATCTTGATCAGTTCCATATAAAGTAAAGAAAGTATGTGGATGTTGCTGATCATGTTGGGAGATGATATGATTGACTCCATACATGATGCTTGGGGACAAATGGTGGCTTTACTACCTATTGATACTGTGAAAACTCTCTTATTTGCATAAACGGTCAGACTGAAAAATAATATTTGGAGGTAATCTTTTTTTCTGCTGGAATGTGCTGTGGAGTTCTCTAAGAGGCAACTTTGATTAGTTTTTTTTATTCTGATCATATTTCGTATGTAAATTTCTCCATTTCTTACATGAACATTGAAACCATTACTTAGGCACATAGTCATAATACCTTTAATTCATAGGAAAATAGTACTACATTAGGTAAAGCCTTTTCTCTATATGTGCAGCTAATCATTCTCCATAGAAATCTGACTGTGATCTTAGAAACCAGGATATATATATAAGCTTCAGATCAAATATGATGGCAGTGAAGGGTTGGGATTGTGATGGAAAAGCTGAGTGCATTGCAGAATTCAAGGAGCAGATTTTGCCAAGAAATTGTGGTGAGAAATATTTGTACTTTGAATTCAAAGGAGACAGCTTCTCGTGTGACTTTGGTTGGGGTGTTGGTCATGTCGGAAGCACGGCCCAAGGCATCTTAACTGCTCTCCCTCCTACCCGCACTCCCGTTGGTTGGTTGCGTGGGTGGGAGCCACGATAAGAATGCAGCCCTGAGGGTCGTCACCTGTTGGTTATTTTTATTTTAGTGAGAATAAAAAAGAAAGAAAAACACGAAGAGTGCCGGGGACGATACCTGAGTCAGTCAAATACCGAGTCCTCGTCTTCTTTTTCCGGTGTTGGGTGCGGATGATGGGCAGGGCGATGGCGTCGCGCCGTGATCGCCTCCTCCCAACGCCGGGCGACGACGACGTCCACGTTCCAGACCCCCTCTGCCCCCCTCCCCCTCCTCCTCCCTCCCAGGACCACCCCACCCTCCTCCCCGCCCTCCCCATCGGCCTCGCATCCCTCCTTACCTCCGCGGTCATCGTCGTCCTC
>LVTN01001206.1:41297-53836 GCA_001649415.1 Musa itinerans
CTGGAACAATTTCTCCCACTTTTTCCTCCGCTTTGTCCTCCCCTGCTTTTTCCCTAGATGGCATGGATCCCAATTCGATCCCCTCTGCTGTTCTGGATAGCAATCAGATCGACGGCCGCCAACTGGGATCTGGTCAAGGCGTCTTGCAAGTGGAAACGGAGGCCGAAGATTTGGAAATTGGGGCAGGAGTTCCAATCGTGACTGACCGTATCCCAAATTCTGATCTGCGAGTGCCTAGCAATATC
Organism: Musa itinerans; assembly: GCA_001649415.1. NCBI lineage: Eukaryota > Viridiplantae > Streptophyta > Magnoliopsida > Zingiberales > Musaceae > Musa > Musa itinerans. The sequence continues at coordinate 41,543 of LVTN01001206.1, forward strand.
GGGGAACAAGGAGCAGGAGTTCCAATCGTGACTGACCATATACCAAATTCTGAGCTGCGAGTGCCTAGCAATATCGGTGAACAAGGGTTCGAGCCTATTCGGCGCTCGTTTTCGATGAATTCATTCAGTCACGCTCCTTCCTTGCACAGATCGGAGTTGGTAGAAGGTCTTACTGGTAACACAAAGGAACCCTCCCCGAGAGAGGAGTGGGATGGCAGAGCCACGAGAAAGCAGGGCACTGCTTCCAGTGGCACTACTACTTTGCAGAAAGAAACTGAAAGATCTTCATCGAGTGCCAGTGGGGGTTTCTTCTTGCTAAGACACGTGCGAGCTCGGAGCTCTGTTCTTCCACTGTAATAGTCCTATTACTCAAGTTTGTTATCAAGCTCGTGAAATGGGGAATATCTAATATACCAGTGGTTCTCAGCAAGTTGGGAGCTGCTCTGTACTGTTATGAGTTTGTGTGTGTAGAGTGGAAACAGAGAACAGTGAACCTGTCAGATACACTGCATCAGTTATATGGTTAAGGCTAGAAGGTAGATTTTTGGGTTGAATTCACAGCACAATGACTGGATGATAAGTTTCCGTAAGTTGAACTTCTGTAAGGTTTATGTGTCCATTAATTGTGAATATATTACCAGATTGTAAAAGACTTCACACTGGTTATAAGATGCCGCTTAATAAGTGAGTTTATTGCCCTTCTTTTTATGCTTCACCTACTTAATTGTGGTTCTCAGCAGCTTATGCACTTGCGGGAAAAGCCAAGATCTTCTACTGATAAAACTCATGCATGCACTTCATGTATTGATTTCTTTATTCTCTTATAGTTTACAGTCTTTACCTTCTGTTTTTTCTGATTACCAGTCACCATGAACATTAGTTGTTGCCACGAAATTGAGTGATGGATCCTACTGATATATACAAATCTTTTTCAATCGGAAGCAACTAGAGAGTATTAGTGGTTTCAGTTTACTCTCTTCTCCGTTGATTACACAGAACTAGTTTATTGTCTTTCATTTGGTGAAGCTATGTACCCAGAGACGAGAACACTAGCATACAATCTTGCCGATTTTGCCAGAGCACGCAACACTGATGTTTTTTGAAGAGGTACTTCACTTCCTGATAGCTCCTACGGACAGTTAATGATGTACTATACCCATTCTTTCTTTCAAGAAAAAAACATAGTTTTTTTTATCAGCTGCATGAAAAGAATAGTGAGGATAATGCTGCCTACAGGAAAACAAATTTGAACTATCCATTTTGTGTTCTTTATTACTTTTGCTAATCATGTCATCTCTAATTTGATGCTTTGTACTGAGTATAAGTCATTGCTGTTGGTGTGTGCTATTCTATTAGCCATGACAATAAATTATATGCTAGTTAAGAAGGACCCTACCTTATTGATCCCTTGGCTCGATAATTTTTTGTACATATGAAAGCAGCCTAGTGGCATTTGATCTATAGGAGGATAGTCAAGATGCATGGTTCGCTAGATGATTGCATATCATGTTGGTTGACAATAAATTGTCTCTGTATGTTCTTCTGTTATTAAGTTTTCTCATTATATCCTATGTTCATGTATCTGCTGTTTGCTTATCCTTCTAAACTAATTTATATCTTAGCCCTTGAGGAAATAACCTAGTCTGGTAAATAATTTTTAAGAGGATTCCAGAATAAGTAATTAAAAACTTAATATCTAGGCATTTGGTCTTGTAAGATTCTTATGATACTCCTCGTCTTATTGTTTGTCCAATTATGTTTGTCAGTTACAGTAAGAACACTTGTTGCTTCAAAAAATCTTTAGTACATAGAATAATATCAAATTGTAAAGAAAATTTATTAGATTTAGCAAGAACAAATTGTTGCAAGAGACCTATGTCTGGGAGAAGAAAACACAGTTCTGAGTTCTGACTATATATAATTCTCAGGAATCAATTCCTTTTGCCAGTACAGCTTGCATGCATGATTGAAGAATCAATTGTTTTAATGATGAGCCCTAATACTTTTCAAATACTTATCAAGCAGACCCATTACTGGATTTGATTATGTCTTGTATCCCAGTCAAGCTTGACTTTTTCCTCCTATAACTTTGTTGTTTTACTCTTCCACTGAACCTAATTCCTATCCGAGTAGTTTGATTAGATCTAGTAGACCATGATGATGCATGAAGCAATTAACACTTTTCAACCACTTCTTTGTTCTGTACTGCTCATTGCGGCCTTCAGGTTGGACTGTTAGGTGACTCTCCCCAGCCTGTTTAGAAAATCTTGGATTGCACCACTACATCTTCAGAGATTAGTTTTCTCTACCCTCAAGTAAATTATTACTCGCCCGATGATTCCTGTACCAATTGTGTATAGTGAAATTCTACTTTGGCTGACGGAGCTGTTCCTTGCAAGTAGGCTTCAGAACATTCTATTCACAAGATCTATGATTAGTTTTCGACAGAATGCTCATTGACAGAATGACTTTATCTGTCTTTACCTGACTGTAAAAGAAGTTTTTAGCATGCAGTTGTTCTTTTTGGTGATCATCTGCAATTCTGAATGTTATATGGGTTCTTCACTTCGGTGAAACATCATTGAAAATATAAGTGTTGCTTTGAAATTTGTACTTTAGAATTAGCATGTAATATTCGCAAGTATTCCATGTTTCCTTTTCATTTGGCCAAGTTTTTCTTGTTACATAGTATGCTCAGTCTCTGGGAACATGTTAAAATGATAATGTTCCTGCTGTTCTTGCAAGTGGCTTCTGCTGCTTCTCCGAACAGCTCATTTTTTTCTCTTAATTTTAGATTATTTATCGAAACAAATTATTAACCATGTAGTGGTTATCATGTACATCGCAAAATAGCTGTGTATTGATTATTCTGAGCACAATCTCCTGTCTTGACTAAGATGACTGAAAGCCTTCCTTGAAGTATTTTTGGTAATTATATATACAGTTGTCGGAAATCTAATAACACTTTGGTTATTTAGACGACTGAAACTATTATTGTTGGAGATTCCAGTCTTTTTTAGTATAAAATCATTCTCAATAACTTGTTTAACCAAATCTTCTACTAGTCACATGTTTTGTGTAGCTAATTGCAATTCAAAGTTTTGGGATCAGTTCTACAATTTCAAAGGAATTCATGAGATTTGGTCTTTGGGAAGGTGAATCTAAACTCTGAAGTTTCATCTCAATTGCATCAACATGTAGCAGAAAGAGTTACAATTATCACATAGTAATCTTGCTTTTTACACATATTTGAAGCACTCCATTTCCTTTCTATCATGCAGGCAGTAAGCAGAGGGAGATGCCAATCTGATACTGATGCAATCTATGTCAATGAGAATGACAGTTTATTCCCTTACACTGATGCCGTCAGATTTTGAGACGCCACTGTTGGGTTCTTGCTGACACAATGGAGATGCACCAAACTTTTCCATGTTGGATCAACTGACAAGCAACTACTCTTGCTTGTGGATTGGACAGCAACTAAGATTGCCTCTGCTGCCATTGGATCTCCAGTATTATATGAGGTGTGACAGAGAACAGAATCAGCAACATGTGAACCAGTGAGAGGTCATTTGCCAACCTGGTCAGCCAAATCAGTCCTAAAAATGACTATTTGTTCTCCTCTGCATCTCTCCTTTTGATATTATGATAGGATATGTCTTGCAGTTGCAGGTTTTTCTCACCTCTGGATCATTATTACTCCACAGACCCTTTGCAGAATGGCTCACATCAAACAAAAGAAAGCAAATTCCACAAGGTTATACAACACTGACACTGGTACTATTTTTCTTTCATTATATCCATCCTTTTTTGAGTTTGTCTACTCCTGCATTATCATTTATGGCCTTCTATCATCTCTGTCCCTCCAGCGTGTGGTGGCTTTCAAGATCTTACAGATTCCTCGAGCATTGTGTCATTTCTTCTGTTGGGCTTTTTCTGAGGACACAAGCATACCTACTGAGCTCCATGCAAGTGAACTTGTTCCTCATAACTTAATCTGAATCAATGGAGCAAGAAAAATTGACCATTGAGCTGACTCTCTGGATATGGTATGATTCATGGTGGCAGCTGCTGATTGGAGTAAATTCTTTCATAAAAAATGCAAAAAAAGAAAGGTTGAAGGAAAAATAATCTTAAGAGGAATCCAAATTCTTTGTTCTTAGTTATGTTATCACTGTATCCAATGGTAAGATTCTCAATGTTGCACAGCTTTTAACCTAATCAAAGACTTCCATGCATTCGGTTTATTCTTATGTTGATAATTTTTTGCCAAGCAGATCAGCAGAGCACTTAGGTTATCATCATCAAATGCAGAAGTCCCAAGTAACTGAGATCAACAGCTCTGTCCTACAAGTACAAGAGTCTAAATCATATGAGAGGCTCCTATGTGGTGGCGAGCAAATGGAGTCGTCTAAAGGTACGTCTCCTCCTCTTCGATCCTGCACAACATCTGATGGACTGCTGTTGCTATCTCATCCACTGATGTATGTTGGCAATCATCTTCCACCTGCCGATCGAAACCAGGCGTAGCAGGTTCAGAAGAGATGAGCACAAACTCCACGAGATTGCAGAAGATAACGGAGAAGGGAGAGTGAGATGTTCCGACATTACCTTGAGACTGAAGGCGTACAAGACCATCTGATCGAGGGAGGTGACGTTGAGGTGCAGCGGCATCAGCCGCAGGCTCTGCAGCCCCACCACCAGCTTCACCAGCTGCTTCGGCCGCCGCCTCGAGAGCACCTTCAGGCTCGCATGGCTCTCCACCACCGTCACCTCGATGTTCGCGGTGGCTGCTCGGTTCTCGACCTCGCCGCTGTTCCCAAAGGCAGTGTCAGCGCCGGTGACGCCGTGATTCTTCTTGTCGTTGTTGCTGCTGCTGCTGCTGCTGCTGTCGGTGGCGCCCCCGTTGGCTGAGTAGGAGGCGTACTGGGGGAAGCTAAAGCAGTCGGCAAAGGCGGAGGCGACGCCGGCTGCACCCGCTCGTTGCTCGAGTCGCTTCCGCAGTTCCAGTGATCGAAGGAGCTGCTCGAGTTCTTTGACGTAGTTTATTGCGCCGGCGACGATCGATGCTTGATCACCCTGCACATTGGCGGCATCAAATGAGGACCACGTAAGCCAAGTGACAAGAAGGACGAAGCGAAGAGCCTGTCACCCTCTGGACGAAGGAAGAGGGCATGAGAGAGCGGAGCACGGCCAGGTACTCGTTCATTTGCCTCCGGCGGTTGCGCTCCACGGCAATGTGGGTCATCCTCTGGCTCTCCACCTCCTCTTTGTTCTTGACGCTCTTCGCCCGCCGCCTCTTCCTCCGGCCGCCCGCCTTCGTCGACGGGAAATTCGCCTTCCACTCCTGCAGGTGTTGTGCCAAGGAAGAGGAGCAGGAGGAGGGATCCCAAGTCCCATCCGCGCCACCGCCCATCCTTTTCTCGGTCTCAAGCAGTCCTCCCAAGCCACTTCCCCATGCTCCTCCTCCTCCTCCGGCGGCGGTGGCACACCACTCATCGAAAGCATAGCCAAAGAGGCCTTGAGGGAAAGCCGCAGCTTCCAGTGCCATTCCTCTCTTCCTACAAGGAGCTCACCACCAAAGGTTGGGCTTTTATAGACTCAAGGTATGCATGTTTTCTTCTCCTCTTTCTTTGATTAATTGGAGAGAGAGAGAGACAGAGAGAGAGTCAGTGTTTTGTATCATCTGCTGGAGTAGGTTGGCATCATCAAGAATAGAGAGGAAAAGTTGGAGGGCCTGATGAGAGACACAAGTGAAAGAAATGAAGGGGTTCAGAAGATTCTGCCTGGTGTTGGACGTGTGTGTGTTTCTGTCTGCGGCGGGAGGATAGATGTGAGGCCATGTGAGCTTCAACTTCTAGCTTTGAGTTCTCACTCTTCTCTCCCTTCTCCGCAATCATCTGCAGCAAGTACTGCCACTGATGCTGCAAACCCATGTGGCCTGTGACACTCTTCCATGGGATACTGATCCTGAGGACTTGTTTCTTCTCTTTGACCGATGGAATACGTACTCGGGTCGTGTCAATACCCTACGGTGAGCTGCTGTGTTGTCTTCTCTCCTTGCTGTTACGTTTGGGATTCGCTCTCCCTGCAATTAAGTTTGATTTGATCATAGGATTTGATTCCTCAAGATTCTCTTTACCTTTTTGCTTAAGTTTTACTTAGGATTAAAGTATTGCCAGGTATTTGATTATGACACTTGCATATATTGAATCTTTCCATCTCTGACAACCTACTCTGCAGATGTGCTTCAAGGGTTCACAGGTGGGAGTATATTCCCTGTGCTTTCTGAGCTAAAACAGGAAGACTAGAGCATAAGGTATAGTAACTACTATTGTCTTAAAGATTACCTATGTCAATCAGTAGAGGATTTGTATTTTATCTAGCAATTTGGTCAATCTCCTGCCATAGATTTCTTGAGCTTTGGAGATGTGTGATGGATGTTTGATTTCTACCTTCGAACAAGGTCTTCTTACTAGCTAGAATTGACTGCATCATTAGCCTTTACTCTTGGACAACATATGCAGCGAAGGCAAAAAAATGTGGATGCTTAGTGAGAGACTTGTATCTTTTTGTGCCAGTAAGTTCTTGAATTGTTATTTTGCTTGTTCAACATATATTTTTTTTGGGTGCCATGATGATATTTTATTTCATGTTTGTTTTTTCTATTAATATGTATATTTTTTTATCTCATAGGTCCGTGCAGCCTAGCAAAATGTTATTACTTGGATGATCAGCAGATGTCGCCCGGTGCCACACGGTTCAGACATATTCAACTAAACAGTGAGTAATCTAATCCGAGAAATTATTCGTTTTGGAATGGATTCATTCGGTCTTATGTTGTGGATGTTCAAGTAAGAGAGAGAGAGAGAGAGAATTTTTCTTTTTTTTTTTTGGGCTGTTGCAAATAAAGATGGATTCATAAACCATTAGAAAATTGCAGTATAGCTCAGAACATCCTGTCGCATTAACGAGAAACAGCACTGATTTGTAGAATCAATGAGGGTGCCAAGTGTGAGAGCGCGGAGCCCTAAAGGCTGCAAAACCATGTCGGCATGAGAACCTTGGGATGCACTGTATTCTGTGGGCAGGTGAAGCCAAACCACGGTGGAATTTGGTCGAACAGGTTTGGGTTGGTGAGGGAAGCAGGTAAAAAATGATACACTAAATCTGATCGAGTCTATGTACTGGTTGATGCCGCATGTTCCCTGTGTTATCGAGCCTCACGAGGCAGATGCTGTGGCTTTGGCTTGTGGCCAAACATCGGCGAGGGTAAAAAAGAATCCATGCATCCAACTCCCATTGTTGCTCACACACGACACCCCTAAGTTTTCATTTCTTCGCTCTCCATTCCCGTTTTGTTTCTTTGTTTTGGTCTCACATGAGGAACGCCTTTCTTCTCGATGGATAAACCGATCACCAAGTCTTTCTTTTCGAATTTTATTATTATTATTATTATTGAGGTGTTTATATATTTTGTAATTATTAGGGGAATAAAACAGAAGGGAATCGCTTTTTTTTCTCGGTCGACGCAGATCAGAGCTGGTGAAATCGTGCGGCCATGATTGGATGCGTGGGCTCGTCGCATTGCGCTCGTCGGACGCGCCCAGTTTCCCACGCCACACGGGACACCAGCGAGACGACATTGGCGAACAGCACGGTGGCCCCCGTTCGGTCGAGCCCGCGTTCCCCGGTCGAATACCGGTAACTTTGGCGACCCCAATCCCCATACGCTGCCTTCCTCCTGTAACTTGATGTTTTCACGCAGAGCGAAAATAGTACTAGTTATTATATATTTTATTATCGCATTTAAGAACCTTTTGCATATGTCATCCTCAAAAATACTGGATGATATTTTCAGCACTATGATGAAGTCTTAAATTATATTACTGTGAATCAAATTTTAATTAATATTTAATTTATCATATATAACGAATAATAACTACAACATGCATATGCAAGTTTTTCAAGTTTAAAAGAGATTAAAAAAAAAACCCCAAACGTAAACTTATAGTGATGAGTATGAAAATCATTTATATTATGTATATAATTAATAATTAAATAAACTTAGGTTAACCATTACTAGTCATAGCAACTAAGGACACTCTTTCATATTTTCTCAAAAACTTAAATATAAAGGGCCTAAAATGAAAATTATTAATGTTTAAGATTATATTACAATATTTTTTAAGGATATATAGGAGACTATAGGTTTGGAGAGAGAGATCCATTTTATGACTAGTAACATTGTGCATATATATCTCTCTCTCTCTGTGATGAGAGGCGGTATCGGAGAGGGACGAAATCATGTGCAACTTTGGGTGATGCGACATTGGCAGAAAGAGGACACGTGCTGATGTGATTACGATACAAAGCCTGTGTGTGTGTGTGTGCGCGCGCGCGCGACTTTGGTCACATCTTCCATCTACTACCCAAATCATATGCTACCTTGAAAACAAACACATGTCAAGAAACACGTACCTGGCACCTGGTTTTCTTCTTTTCTATCGATTGTTTCACTAGCGCTAGGGTTCACCTGATTGCAGCCCCACATGGTGGAATGATCCCTACTTTTTGTATACGGAAACTGCAAGAGTCCAACGAGTCATCAGAAACCCAAGTGAGAAGAATATGTACTACTAGTGTGTTCCCCAACTCGATATTGAAAGAAGACCTGTAAAATGCCTTCAAACCACCTCGGTTCTTGCATAAATGATTCGGTATCCCGATGACAACTGCTTCCTTCCTGATCTTGTGAAGAACTTGACAGACAAAACTGTTCATGATGCGGGGAAAAGAGCATCTGAGGCACAACAGTTCTGCTAACAAGCATGAACTGTTGGACATTTAAACCAATTACACAAAAACCATCATACAACCACTATCAATCAGTTTCGCGGCAGCAAGAATAAGGTTTACAGGAGTGATCAAGCATATGATAATTTTTAGAATGAACAAACCATAAATTGACAAACACATACCTTCATGAGAATTGCTTTACCAAATCCGAACAAATCACTAAACTTGGAGACGAGAACCATGCACTGCTTCCAGTAGGTGTTTGACAGCACTATCATAGTTCACAAGACCCATGAACCAGAACTCATGGTTGTCGATAGAGACAACTTGAATATATTTTTCTCCCGGCTTTGCTCTGCTCGCTGAACGATCGACTGATCTTATCTGATGCAGAGGAATTACCACCTTCATGGATGACAAAATGGGGAGAAAAATCAATGTAATGTATGAAAATAGTGGCCTATAATATTTGATCTTTTCTCGCTTCTCTTTAAAAGATCAGTGAAAATTTAAACACAGGTAAATATCTCATTATTATTATTAACCTCCAACAAAGTTGTCTTAAAGCAAAACTTATACACAGCTGCATCTTATTTAAGACATTTGCCTCTTCGAAGCCAATGAAAATTTAAAATCCCTCAGCAGGAAAATTAACAAAGAATTAAGGTGGTCATAAGTAGCCTGACCATCAAAATCAAATGAAGCATCCTAAGCACCACACAAGTAGGTCAAAATTGCATGACAACGATGGATAAATGAAACATCTTAACATCTTCTAAAATATAAGTTAACTGTTGGATCCTTATCCTCCATATAAATTTCTTCAGCCGGTGAGTTTTTTCATTACGTGTGGCTTCTAAGACTACAAGAAATTTTAGGTAATGACCCCTAGGAGCATAAGTGAGAACAGATCTGTTCTAAAGCATTACCCATGTTTAATATTATGAGCCACAGGGAAAATTAGTATTTGATCATTCATACAGGCATTGTTGAAAAAAGAGTATCAGATGAATCATATATCATTATTCTTTGCCAAGAAGATTGAAGCTGCTAATACATGATCCATACGGATTCCAAGCAGTAGGAAAATTGCAAGCTTAGTCATGAACATGATAGCCTTTTCAAGAGCAATTTTGGTTGGGATAAGGTTATCAGAAATCGAGATATATTATGAAAGTTTTTCACCAGATTTCTGGTGGATCTTCAGTATATCTGGCTTATCTGGTTCACATATATTAAAATAAAAGAATAATAAAGAAACAAAAAAGATATAGAGAGACTAATGTTTCAAAATGACCCCAGCTCATTTTCGCGAAGTGAACTTGAACGAAGAAAATTGTTCAAAGAACGAATAATGACAGAAAAATGTTAGCAATAACAAAAATATCTAGCATAAGAAAAGAAAAACTACATTTTTGTTATAAATTACATGTCCATAATTTTACCACCTTTTAACATGCAAGAATTTCAACTATTGCCATAATGCAAACTGAGGATGCACTGAATCAGACATGATTTACAGCATTAGCAGTGGTGTGTACTGAGCACCGTAATGCTTGTCATCAATGCCATGGCCCCCCAAATTACATGTATTACTATTAGCACAGTTCACATGAACACGCCCATGTACCATGCTGGTTCCATGCTGGCTACCAGCATTTTGAAGCAAAACAAGGGCAAATCTTATAACATTGAGCTCCTTGTTAAATGCTTTTAATCTAAATGTGGGTAACCCCTGTAACTTTGTTACAGATTGAACACAAAAGAGTAATTTACAAAGTACCTTGTAATATGTCCATTGAGTCTGATCTCCAACTTTGTATGATAGGGGATTATCACTACAGAATGCAAGTTTGGCAGTCGAAAGATACAAAACCCCCATAACAGGACCAGCTGATGTCGAAAGATAGCAGGCATATGACTTTTTAAGTTTCTCATCAGGAAATGTCTCAAAAGTTTGCTGAAATATTTTATCATAACCGCCTTCACTTATGACTCTAGTAGTCTGAGAAATCCTCCCCATGGCTGCGTCAGCAATGCTAGGCCCTGTTTTCACTGAAACAAGGAAGAATATTAAATCTTCCACTAGCAGGGAAAAAAAAGGACACAACAGAAAAGCATGCCGAACAAATCAATCATAGATGCTCATGGTTAATAATTAGCAGAGATGCACAAAAGAACATGACATGACTGTGAAGCCACTTCATGCTTCAGAAAGTAAGCAAAAGCAAAGATGTTAAGCACAGCCTAACTGGCCTTATCAGATGATATGTAAAATTATGATGGATTTTCAGCATTAAATAGAGCCAACTAAATTGAGTGCGGCATATTGACCCAAGGATCAGGGTATTTCTTCATCGGTGACACCCCACAAACCAAGCACCTGCAACACCAGCTAAGAGCCATCAGTTCAATCCACAGATTGATCAGATAAGCATCGATCTTTACAGGGCTCCAGAGGATTTACCGGTGGCAATCAGTAAAGATCAAATGTTACTTCCACAAGATTATCTACTAGCAACTGCAATAATCACAGCCTTATTCAGCAAAGCAAACAGAAGCTAATCTACGTGACCGGCTTGAGGAGGTGGCGTCAATGAACTACTAACCGCTTGTTCAGATTGACATTCATTTCTGTTATGATTATATTGCATCAGCAACAACAAAATTGAAATATCTATGTACTTCACGTAAACCATGTTTCTCTCTTGATATGATTCATTTGATCCCAACTTTAACCAACAATTACTCTTAGGGTTACATTTGGATCGAGGTCTCGATAAAGTGGGTTTAATTATCCTAACATAAATATGCAACCCTAGAGAAGTAACCCTAAGTGGGTTTATGCATCCTAACATAATCTGTAACCCAACAGTTAAATTTCCCAATTTTAATTAGAAGGTCCCTCTAATCTCCTCGCCATATATCTTGTACCTTAACAAAGGTCATGAACGAAGTACATTGTGTGCATACCAAGTAGATCCAATTGTCAAGATAATGCAGCAGAATCTTACGACTTACAATGCTGCCAAAAATTCCCAGCCAAATCCTCAGTCTTCTTCGCTGCTTCGTTGACTTTCTTCCCAAATTTGTCAAGCACATCGCGCACAGTGTCCATCGTATCTACACATCACATTAAAAAAATAATCGATGAATAAAAGAAGTATACCTTCCTCGAACAAGATCGAGCATCTGATCCACCAAAAAGAACGATCTAAATGATCTCAAAATACAGAAGAAGCAGAAGATACTCTTGGGGGACGAGGACGGCGCAGTCGCGGAAGGGATGATGTAGGGGTTGGACTCGGGCGGCATTGTGGTGGCGTCGAGGTGGCCAACAGGGGGCAGCGGAGGCGGCGCTACGTCTTCGGGAGTGAGCTTCGGGTAGGGGGCGTACTCGGCGGAACGCTCGCCCTTCTCCATTGCCGATCGTTTCGCTTCGCGAGATCTGCTTCTTCAAAGCGCGTTGTTCTGTGACTGATATATATATATATA